>QZLH01001450.1:2796-19701 GCA_003833135.1 Oehlia diaphana
GGTAGACCGCGTTTTTGAAACTCTATTATGTATATATATGCTATGACCTTACCAAGACAGTTGTTATGTAACAGATCTTTTAAAAACTCCCGCAGTTTAACATGAAATACGTGAGCAGTCAGGTCAGGTCGATCATTAGCACTTTGATGAGGAGACAACTCCCTAGTAATTTCAGCCCACTTCGGATTGCAGGTGAAAGTTACAAAGAGATCAGGCTTACCAAAGCAACTCACAATGGCCATTACATCCTGATATAGCTGATACATATGCTGTGGTCCACCAGAAAATGAGGAAGGCAGAATTATATGATGACCAAGATCATTACTGGTAACAGCATGTAATGCATCTGAAACTTCACAATACAAATCAATACATAGAGAGTCTTGATTAAATTTAAGGTAATTCAACCGAGTTTACTCTATCTTGGCATACTGGTCGACAATGTATTGCTGATATAAACGTCCAGCATTGTGAAGCCAATCACCTTCTCTAATTTGTAACCTGTATGAGTAGAATTGCATAGTCATCACCCTTTCTCTTTTCACAGATCCTGCAAGAGGTACATCAACATGCCACCTATCATCACCTTGCGGAAATAATAACACATAATGAAGAAGATCATATGACAGATGTATTTCTAATATTTTTTGAAGGCCTCCATTGTGTAGTCTAAGAACAATATCATGATTAGAAGCATGCAGTTCATGACCATCACCAAACATGATTGCAGCAACTTCCGAAGCTGAGGGAGCATTGTAGCGTTAGAAATCTCACGTGCGATCAGCATGAATGACCATAAAAATTTCATCAGGCATGTTCGTTTGGATAAGGTCTCTCATACGATAAAAGTTTCGGATATACGGATTACATTCATCCAACATGATCAGCAGATTATGTAGAATGCCATCATTCAAATCAGGCATTACATTATAACGATTTGCATTCTCATGCTCAGTGTCATAGATATATAACTGTGCAAATGCCAGCTGGAGACCATCTTCTGGCAGCAAGGAACCGATTCGATGATAAACCTGGCCAATAAATGCAAAAATCAGAAATGCCTTAGCCAGCTATCACATTTATATCTGCACCAAACGATGTACACGCTAAAATATTATTATACCGTCTAATGTTTTTGCGAAAAGAGACTGCATCAAAGTCCGACGAAGTATACAGATTTAACAAATAAGGAGGCGGAACAATTAAAGGCGCCAAATGAACTTTGCCATACGTGCAGCAAATTGAGAATGCAGGAGACGCAAGAGAAGAATTCTGATTCTTTTCCTCCATCCAAAACTTAGCACCACAATAGATGCAGGTTTGATTCATTCTACCTAATTCATGACGTGTTATTCCATTATCCGTACGTTCCAATTCATTCGTTCTATCATTGATCTTTCATTTTTTTCTCAAACTGGCCTGCCTTTCTTTAGCTAATCTCTTCTTACGTATTTCAGGAGTCTCATTTACTTCTTGTTCAGTATAATCAGGATGATGATTTTCATCATTGATTTTTCTCCTTTTTCTCAAGTTGACCTGCCTCTCTCTAGCTAACCTCTTTCAACGGGATTCAATCGATTCACTTTCTTCTTGTTCAGACGGCATTAGAGTATCAGATGGGATGTCATCGAATTTGGTGGTTCAGAAAAAAGTTATTTACGGAAAAGAACAGATGCAAATGTCTAATCAAATATCACGCGTTTCAGACACATATGGAGAAAAGAATTGATACGTGGACACATACTTAATATTTATATAAATCATCAGGAGCAAAATTTTTTATATATACAGATTTTTTTTTCTTATTTTTTAATAATTAAAATTTGGACATATATTACACTCAACACACAATATAAGAAATTTTATTAAATATACAAAGTGTAAAATAATGCGTATCTTTATTAATGTAGTTGATTGTTAAAAAAAAAAAATTTTGCTTGGAAAACTTAATATAATATCCTATTGTTTTAAAAAAAGATTATACTCAAAAATTTAATATAATGGTCTATGTTAAGAAAAAAAAAATGATTTATTTATATATTTACAATTCATTACAAAATAAAATCTAAGTAATTTATTGTTATAACTCTCAACACATAATATAAGAAATTTAAAGCTTCTTTATTAAATATACAACATGTAAAATAATGCATATCTTTATTAAATATACAACGGTCTGTTAACACTCAACGAAATTTAAAGCTTCTTTATTAAATATACAACATGTAAAATAATGTATAATTTATCTTTTAAAAACGCGTTTACAGATCACACGTGGGAATACGCGTGAAACACTCGTCACATGAACATACGTCACAACTATATACAATTGCACGCATAAATTAGTAGTCTAAACATTACTGTTACACACACATAAATTAGTAGTCTAAATGTGATAGTTACACACAAATAAATTTATTATATTATAGATGATAGTACCAGGGTTTTCCTGTAAAAGACTGTCTTCTAACTTTTCTTTGGGAATATCATCTCCATTTAAGGTAAATGCATGCTCCTCATCATCATGAATATTATTCACATTTTTTTGAACTTGATTAATAATGGGTTTATTAGACGTCATATCAGGCTTTAAAGTAGTGTTAGCATTTGGCCGCGGCCAAGATTTTTTTGGCCATTTTGGCCTCGGCCAAACGGCCAAACGGCCAACGGCCAACCCTGGCCAAACGGCCAATGTGCCAACACTGCTTTAAAGTATAACGAGTTGGATATGGTATGCTTTCGTGAAAACTAGAGTTATCACGAAAATATTGTAATATTGCGTTTTTACTCTTGATAGATTTCAAAAGTAGGTTAGAATTGGATGATTTATGTATATAAGGCCAGACCAAGTGGATACTCTGTTTAACATAACTCCCTTCTTATTTAGTCTGAACAGAGTAGTTTAACATCATCATTTAATATTATGGAGTCACATGATAGATAACAAGTTGTTTTAAAAATAAAGTTACATTTTTGATTAAAAATATTATCATTTGCCTATTATGTAAACAAAGAACAATACCTACCATCTATTATGTAAATCAAGAATAACCATTACATAAATATCACCTTACTTTTACCCATAATGACCTTTTTACATGAAATATTTTTTGGGTATTTTTAGATCTACTTCCCTTATAAATTTTCGGGTTCATGATCTTTTATTTTCAAATCCAGTAAAAAATGCCATATTTTGTAGTACATGTAGAAGAAGCACAAAAAATTTTGATAAATTCAAGAATAATGAAAGTTAATATTAATTCAAAAACTTTCAATGATATTTTTGAACAGCTTACTACCAAGAAGTTTTATCTGCATCAGGTTGAAGTTTATGTCAGCAAAGATGGCACGTTCTGAACGTTCATTCAAGATAGGTTAAAAGATGAACTTTCTTTAATGTCTACCTTTGCATATACATACATCAAGTTTGTAACACAAGCTGTAAAAGAATTACCAATTGATAACACTTCAACTTTGGCAGCTGCAGTCCATTTTAATGCATTTAACCAAATTATGCAAAGCTCTGCACAGCAGCCTTCTTTACCATCATTTAAAACAGAAGATAATCAAAAAATTTACTTTATAATGATATTATATGATTATTGCAATAAAGAAAAGTCAAATGGAATGGCAATCTGCATGAAACTGCAGGTAAAAAAATTATTGAGCAACTGACAGCATTAATTTGGTATATCGATCCACATTTGGATAAGTTTTGTGCTCGCTCACTTTATCTTCCAGTTTTATTTCAAGAACTCTCATTATACAAACAAAATACCACTTATAACCAATTCTATCATCATGATAAATACAAAAAAGAAAAATTGTCACATGCCAAACTGGAAGAACTTGTCCAATCATTATCAATTTCAGTAACATAACCTTAGGCCTGCAGTAAAGTTTAGGAACCAATTATTCAGGAGGTATTGGAATTAATTCAAGTTGTCAAAAAATATTCACATTATCTTAATATAGCAAATGAGCAGATGCAAGAAATTCATCACAGTGATGTTCGGTCATGTTCCAGCTCAAGATCCAACTGTTGATCTCAAGGTCTATACAATTAATAGTACCATGCATATGGAAAGAAGATATGGCGAATTATCAGAATTTTTAAGAAGTAAAGAAGATTATGATTATGTTAATTTAAAATCTTTTCTTCCAGATGATGTTTTCAAAAGACATATATATATTAAAGAATTGCAATTTGATGTAGCAGTAACAATTTATCGGTATCACTAAGGCAACTATCTTAGAACATTAAACTATATTTGAAAAGTTCCCTCTTGTTTTAATGACTGAGATGAGACTAAATTAGTTCAAATAATGGCTAGCTTACAAAAGCTTTTACCTAAATTTTACACATGACAAATGCGAAAAATGCTCTTCATAAGGTAATTTTTTATATTTTTACTATTTTTACATTAATATTAAAAATACTAATTTTAATTAATAAATCAAATTATAGTATTCCTTTATTAAACAAGTTACTCCAGCAGTTTTACGTACTCTTTATTATGATCTTACTGGTGATGCAGCAGTTACAAATGATGTGATTAGTAAAGAGATTGAAAACCATTTGTGTATTATACTAGCCTTAGAGGACCTGTCTATTATAGTTGATCTTTGCATTAATAATGGATTTAAAAGATCTACATTTGATGCATTTTGGGATGAAATGGCTGGTTTTTCAATGAGGTAAGATAAATTTAATTTTATTTGCTTAAATTTGTCTTATTTTTCATATTTACCAATTCTAATCCGCATTGTTTATTTAATTTACTAAAATTTTAACTTAGAAAATACTTGCAGTTGATAATCGTCATCACCATGATATTTTGTATATACCTTTGGCTATGTCAATTCAGCATCTTCGTGATATTATAATCAAACGCTTGCAAACTAAATTTTCTAACCCACTTCCTAATGAAATTCAAATTCCTTGTGAAGAATGGATTAGATTACAATTTTCTCCTACTAATCCCATTGCAGCTAGTGCAATCCATTATACTGGTCGATTTAATATTAAATTTCAAATTTAAATACGTCTTCTTTGAAAAGAACATCCCAATTCTCATTATTATACATGTTTGTTCCGCTATTTGCGGGAATTTGCTATTCTTTTTTGGGACTATGTTTACTTAATTTGTGCAGATGACAAACACAAAGTTCCTATTGGTGAAGGAGTGGCTACTTCTACTGGAGTTCGTAACAAAAAATCTATGGTTCTAAAAGAAGCTAATTTGGTTGCATGTGATCACAATTTCTAAATTATCATTGACTCCTTCTGTTATTTTTATTTGCAAAGTTCCCTTAAGTATTAAAAAATCATTTTATGATGGTCAAGTTTTTGTCTCTTATAAAGACACTATATTTCAACCCAGTACTGCTATCCGACATACAACAGAATTTTTTAATGCAATTTCTGCTTATTATCCACAAACAATTCCTCCCATTCTTTGCATTTATACTGATGGTGGTCCTGATCATCGAATGACCTATGGATCAATCCAAATTTCTTTAATTTGTTTATTTCTTTGTGAGGATTTTGACATGCTAATTGCTCTTTGTACAGCACCCCACCAAAGTTGGACAATGCAAATCCTGTTAAAAGAATTATGTCAATATTGAATTTGGCCTTACAGGGAGTAGCTTTAATGCGAGAAACAATGTCAGAAGATATGGAAGTATTGTTTGGAAAAGCTAATACACTAGAAGAAATCTGAAATCTTGCAACAAAATCACCTCAATTAGCAAATGAATTGCAAAATTCAATTACTTTGATTCAAGAATTTCTTAAAGATCAAACAGAGAATCTTCGTTTACATAATGAACAATTTATTTGTTATGATCTAGCTCAAGAATTTGCCATTACAAAATTTTTCAATGTAAGTATTTATAGTAAAAATATTTATGATTTTTAAATCAATACTTTATTTTAATGTCTTTTTTTAATTAGACAATTTTAATGATTGATCAAACATTAAAAATATCAGAAACTATCGCTGATATTCTTTCTAAGAAAAATCTATTCCAAAATTTTATAAGAACTCATTGCAGGATATGCCATTATTATTTTCAGGTTCTATAAAAAATATTTTTGATTAATCTATACTAGTATGCTATGAAATACTGGATTTTAATTTTATTTTATTACAGATAAAAAAATGCAATGATATATCTTGTACTCTATGTAAGCCAATCCGTCTTCCTCATGATATTTTTGAAAAACTGGAAAATTTTTCTGATCCTATGCCATCAAAAGGTAATTGTCATATCAAATATAAACAATATGTAAGATGTCACTAATATTATTCTATAATAATAATATAGAAAATGATGACTATTATGCTGCTTTCAATTCTGTTCACAATACTAAAACAAGTGAACGCCACAGACCATCTTTGGTAATAGCTTTGAAATCTGCTGAGCGTGTCTCTAAGGGTCTTTTCATCAATACAAAGGTCTGAACCTATATAGAATGTTTTCAATGTAAAGAGTTACGATGCATTTATAGTGAATAGACATTAACATCTGATGAGAGACAAGAATTTGGATTAATTGAAAATAAAATGAATTATACTTGTGGCTCTTCATTGGTTTCAGAAGACCATATTTTATACAACAAATTATTTGTCCGTAAAAAGATTACTTGTGAATTACCTATTGAATTAGCCTCTTATTCTTCAATGTCATGCAGGCAAGGTTTAAAACAATTATGCTATTGGTGTGGAGTTGATGGTAGTTTTGCAAATCTTCCAGAAAATCTGGTAGCAAGATATAAATTTGTTTTTCCATGTTGTATTTAATGCCTGAAGAATGGAAAAAATCATTTTTATCAGGTTGAAATTAAAACTAATAAAAGGAAAAGAGGTGGAAGTAACAATGTTCAATCTAACAATGAGAAGAAAAGAATGTAAAATATGTAGTTTAGTATTAATTTGTAAGAAAAAATAAATAAACGTCAGCAGCACCAATGGCAATTTCAATAAATCACGTGATGTTAAAGTTACTTATTGTTGTTAATAAGCCTCCTTTCCTGGTTTTTAACTCTTGTGATAATGTTAAACAGATTATCAATTTGGTTCGGCCTAACCTGATAAAAAAATAATTACAATACCTTAGATCCTTCTAAATCCCCTAAATCTGAATTTGAGCTTGAGGATTCAGTGACTTCCATCATTGGTAATATTAAATACGGTATGGCAGATTCACTTTCTCTCTTTATCCTTTTAGGTTCATCAGATTCACAATAATTTTGGATATTTCTTCTGTGTCTAGTTTGACGTTACTTTTAATTATGGCAGTATATCAGATAAATTCATGCAAAGTTTGTAAATACAAACAAGACAATATATCAAATAAAAAAAAAGTCATGCAATTAATCAACGTTGAAGAACTAATCATTACCGACTCCTTATAGGTACGTTCACTAGATTCATCCAACAAGCGCTTTCTGGTGATCATTTTTTGTACTGAAAGATACTGATTCCAGTTTCTATTGACACATTCAAAACATATCGGGTCTAAAATGAAATAAACTTTCAGGCATTATAATATCAAGATTAGGCGTAATGAGGTAATATACTAACCTGTTCGAGACAAATCTGGCTTTTCAGTTCATCCTTCATTTAAGCAATGTTGTTAGAAGGTATAGAAAGTGTAGAAAGAGCAAAAGCCATTCATTTCAAAAAAATTTACTTATTCCTTCTCAAGCAACTCCCTTCTTTTCTTAACCAATTTAAGGTTCATATGAATATTTTGTTGCTTAGCCTGCAGATTCCAAAAACCATTTACTTCCTTTGATTTTTTTTCATTCTTACAAAGATTAAATTAAATAATAATTAATAATCATTTCGCATGTAAAGAAAATATGACAAAACTCTAAAAACATGACTGATAGACAAGCACGCAACCTTTCCTCTATGAGAACGCAACCCACAAGGTAGTCCACCGATACTGTACACTAACCAACAAGCATGCAACCTTTCCCACTATCAGCACGTGATCAGTAGGGTAGTTGGTGAGTACAGACACTAACATACTATTTACAATACTGCTCACCAATAAGCACGCAACCTTTTTCACTGCTAGCATGTGACTAGCAGGGTAGTCAGTGATAGTATAATTTAAATAAAATATATTTACCTAGAAATTCCGTAAAATCTGTTGTGCTTTTTGCCTAATTTCTGATGCTTCAACATGATACTATTTGAGAATGGTGTTTAGTTCACCCTTGTATCGACTGTGCTCTATTTCCTCTCGTTCCAAATCACCTTCTTGTAAATAAAATCCAAGAAATTCTTAAATGAAGGTTTATCCGATTGCTCCCAAAAAGCTATATATTTTTACAAATGACAGGTTAAACTATAAAGACTGTCAAAAAAAGATCATTCCTGCATTTTGCCTTACTACAGTATTTAAGGGCATCAAAATATTCAGGCAATAATTGCATTTTTATTTTTTACGTATATTCTAACGTGAAGGAAAAAAATGAGATTTATTAATGATCAGACACACCAAATTTATAATCACGTATTATATATTTTTGAGATCGTGATCCGTAATCACAGTCTCTGATATCATAACATCACTACTTTTACATATCAGGTAATAAGTGTAAAGATTCTTTTATTAATGAGTGATAAAAAAAATAAATATAAGTGCAGGAGCTCGATAAGCTTTTATGCTACAATTGCGAACTTGAGTTTATTGCTTGAAGTGTTGCAGATAAGACAATATTCCAACTTATCTTGGAAATACAATTTTGCTAATTTAGGATCATAAGGAAACTGATTCCCATTTTTACAGTACCATGAGCTATGTAATCCATAATTCCCATGTTTTCCATTGCAAATAAGGTATGGTGAGCTCCACAAATGAAGTGATGCAAAATTATAATTATCGATCACCTTATAGCTATTTCAGAATTTCAAGTATGTGAAGTACTCTAAGACGGATTTGATAATTAATTATGGATCAGGTTTGGCTTCGAAGGTGATAGGCTTGAAATCAGAGGCTTGAGGTTTTTCTGATATACTTATTACGGCTTCTGATAATTGCTATGGCTCATATCCAATTTCTTTTTTATATTTTTTGTATAATTTGAAATGAATCTTATCTGTCAAAATATTTGGTAATCCAGTTAATTTGGCATGTTAATCTAGATAATTGGCGGTTAGTATTTTAACAGATTCAGTCATTTTCCTTTTTATATGATTACAGACAATTCAAATCCCTTTTTCTCATATAGACTATTTATACAAAAAAAAAGATTAAAATTTCCAGACTATTGTAAAGCGATGAGATTACATAACTATCTCAATATACCTACCTTCTATTCTTCATCATCATGACCTAATTTGCATAATGGGCAGATATAATTCCTGCATGATATCTCATCAGTAATCCCATAATAATCAAATTTTTCACTACTACATTCTCTATATAAATTAAAATATTGATCCAATATCTTGTTGCGAAAATAGGAATGATCATAAGCTGGTTTAGATTGGAATGCAGATGATACACTTGCTTGAAACATGTCTGATAAAATCATTTCTGTTGAAACATTTGGCTGAGAGAACGCTGGTACTTCAGCTGGTATGATTTGAGATGCATTTACGATTTTTTTGCTAGTTATACAACCCATATTCAGCAGTGTGATCAGAGCAGTTATGTCACTAGTGATCATTTCCAAAGTCACATGACTCTGATCATGATTATTATTCACAGTTTTATTGGTGACAGTTAAGTTCACTCGATCTATAATGTATTGAATTTGAAGGTTAGTGAGTCTGGAAATACTGTTAGTACTATAGGTAATCTGATTAACTATATGCCATCCTATACCTTAAATCTTTTTCAGAGTTATAGGATCGTAATCATATCCAAATAACTTATTAATCTTCCTTGTTTTGCTTGTTATCTTGCACAAATATTCATCATAAACGCCTGAAAAGTATGGTTTCATTTCATTATAAATCTGGGACCTTGCTGTCTTATCCTTAAGATTTTTATTCTCAGATCTGAGCTTCATGACCTTATCTTTGAATCTTTTAGAATAGCGATCCTAAGATAAAATCTCTTCCTGCTTAGCTTTGATGAATTTTTCCTTGTTATACTCGCTTCATATAGGCTAATTTGGCTCATCATCGATTTTATCACCCAAATAAATAATGTGATAATTACAAATTCATAAAATAAATATTCATTGATTAGATAATTAGATAATCATAGTGTTGCGCATTAATTTTTTTGCATTTGTAATGATAGCAAGCCAGTCGTCTATTTGTTGCAAGCTTTATTTTAGAACTTTTATGACTTATCAAAAATTATTTGTTCATGAAAGAAATAAACACTTATATAATAAAACAATACCCCATTTATATTTGCTTTTCCAACACACTTCAGAACAAATATTTTATTACGTTAACTCTTTTATCATTCTTATTAAAAAAAAATTAGTTTTTCTAGATATGCTGTTGGAAAAAAATATTTTTCTATCAAAACTTTTCCAGAAAATATGTTTGTGTATCTTTTTAAAAATGAAGAAAAGTTCAAATACAGCCTTGCGAAATACAAATACCAATATTATTTTAAGGGATTTACAGGAACAGCTAAACTTAAAGAAATATTTTATTATGACCATTGGAGTTCCCAAGAGAATCCCCTTACTAATACTAAGGGTTATGTTTTACCTGAAGATTATGATAATACATATCAAGTTAAATTTATGTGAAATCAAACAACATTATCAGAAAATAATAGAGAATTCACGTTAGGAAGAATGACCTGTAATTTTATTACTAATTCCGGAGAGTTTCAAGAGAAGTATGTACTGTATAATTTTAGAAAATTAATATAATTTTGATATGAATATTTATTTTCTTTTTTAATATAGCAATAAGGAATAAATACCGATGCTAAGTAATAATCAAAAAACGCCTAAGGAACCTGTTAGAGAAAAGTTTTGTTATATTTTAATATGTCTACCACTTCAAGTTATAAATCAATATAATCAGTAAGTTTAAATTCTACCTTTTTAATCTTAATTTTCTTTATCTTCTGCATTAATAATTCGCATCTGGATTTCTTTTGGAGTATTATTGAGTAAATAATATAGCTGGCGGTTTTCAAATTCCATTATATCTTATACTACAGATTTTTCCTTAATCCCACTACCACTAAAAAATAATCAGATCTAAATTAAAATAAAGTAAGTACAGAAAAAATTGAAAAAATTATGTTGAGTAATTTATCTATTTATCTGGTTATGGTTCTTTTTTTCAATGCTTGAAGTAGAAAAAAACCGCAGTGACAAATTTTTCTTTTTAGGACTCATAAGAATTTAGGAATATGTTGTGAAAAAATGTGCGTATAAGAGGTGACGTCTTCTTTTCTATATAAACCTAGTATTTGTGATGGTGAATTTATCTGACCTTGATTTGGCCGACAAAACAAATAGATCCATTCTTTTACTTTAATTTCAAAATCATCAATTTCAGAATCTGTGTGGGTTGGTTGTCTTATAATCATATATAGATCATAAAAATTACTTCAAAGCTTTTGAATATCTTCACCACGTTTTTCTGAAATAAAATCAGTAACTGGAAAATATTGTAAGACTTTTTTCTTGTCAGATCCCATCAATGACCATTTCCCACCATGTGATTTTGACTTAAAAAATTCAAAGTGTACCTTAATGGATTTCATAGCTTACTCAATTTGACTTTTGATTAGCCGTTCAAAATCTTTTTTTTTGAATAAATCATTAAAAAAACATTCCATTAATACATCTGAAATACGTAATAATAAATGTAGTTCATCAGGAATGTAATTTTCTTGTTTTATAACAGGAAATAGTTCAGGTTTTTTCTTAACTATAAATTAAAAATTTCATCAGGAAATTTTTTTAGGCGTAATTTAGTGTAATCTTTCGGAGGTGGTGTAAAATTTCGAAATATTACACTAAAAACGTAATATTACAGAAGTTTACGCTCTTAAATTTAAATAATTNAACATTTGGCCCAAAAAAGGAAACGATCGGCAAAAATCACGTGATTTGACCGGATGACCGGATTGACGTTTTTCACCGGAGCCTACCTCTACCCTGAATATACTATGATTGATGTTCATCGTGATAATTGATGTGATATCTACTAAGTTTACTAGTATTAAAATGGTAAAAAGTGTACGGTTACACATATGCTTTTAGAAATTTCTATTATTAAGTGTACAGACAGACGTGACATAAAAGAAATAGTGTGATATAAACGTATTCAGGGGCCCTATAAGAGGTGGAAAAGTTGTGTTTAATGTGAAATTTGTTAGTTAGTGATTTTATTAGGTTGTTGTTGAAATGACTTTCTCAATCGCTTAGTATTTTCTTCAGACATCCATATTTACATATTATATTTTTGTAAATAAATCTTGCAACTTCTTTAGCATCTGCTGTTTTTAACGCTTTTGCTTCTAACCATTTTGTAAAATAATTTATTGCAGTATCAATATACTTATTTCTTCTTTCTGTTATTTTTAATGATCCTACTACCTCAATTCTAATTTGATAAAATGGCTCTATTACTTTTATCATATTTAACTTACGTTTTTCTATTGGTTTTCCTTTTCTTTTTTTTTTTTTTTTTTTTATAATTTTTAATTTTTTTTTTTTTTTTTTTTTTTTTTTTTTTTATCTTTTTTTTTTTTTTTTTTTTTTTTTTTTTTTTTTTTTTTTTTTTTTTTAATAATGATTAATATTATATTATTATTTATTTCTTCAACTTTTGATAATCCTACTACTTAAATTCTATAATTATTCCTCAGTCAATCATTCTCATTAATATTTTCTAAAAATAGATTGCTAATTTTAACAGATCATCATATTTAGATTTCTTTAACTTGATTTGTTTTTTCAATTCCTTAATTTATTACATTTTACTATTTTAAAATATTTCTCCTTATTTTAAAATAACTTTTCTTATTCCAGAAATTTTCCACACATCTATATACATTTTTGTATTTATTATTTTTAACTAATTTTACTTTTACCCAATTAAATCTTTTTAATATTACGCAATTTCAACTTGTAATTCCTCTATCATAATACTCGTGTTTAATTTCTTATTTTATTATCCATCTTATTAAATTCTTTATTCTTAAAACAATTTATCTTTACATGTTTTATGCATTTTATATGTACTAATTTCTACTTAAATACCTCTAAAATTTTACACATTCATATTTCTTTTTCTTTTTCATTATTTCTTAATAACTACTTTTCTTATGATATCTCATCTTAATTTATTACGCTATAATTTTAATTTCTTTTAGGTAAGCAGTGCTAAAAATGGTTGGTTCTATGAAGGACTTGAAGAGTCCAAACCTCTGCACATTATACGTGTATACTCTATAGTCCCTAAAGTGTAATAAGATATGTTTGGCTTGGTGCCTGAGAATGTCCCATTACAGTTTTAATAATACTGCTTATAAGATTGTCAGAAGTCTGAGGACTTCAAGGAATATCTCAGTTAGGCTGAAACAAAATGCGAAACAGATGTCTCCTTCTGATTTGAACGTATTATCTTATTTATTTTTTTAGATTTCCTTAGCTTTTTCAACTCCAATTCCTCTTTTTTTGATATATTTATGCCACTCTATTATATCTTCTCATGGTCACCATATTTCTCCTTTTCTTGTCCAATAAGAATTAATTTCTCCTGTTGATCATCCAATCTATTAATCTTTTTATTACATTTGATTATGCTATCATTTCATTGATTATAGATCATTCAATTTGTAAGTATTTCTCGTAGTTATTTTCTAATTTTCTCCTATTACCTTACAATTTTTATTAATATTTTCTCATAAAATTTTCTTTTCTCCTTTTTTTTTTTTTTTTTTTTTTTTTTTTTTTACGCTTCATCATTTTCTCAATTCTATAATGTTTCCTACAATTTTCTGCTTCACCATATTTCTTGACTTGTTAGTGAGTAACTTATTATTTCATGAATAATATACAGGTAATTATCATATTTAACATTTATAAACTCACTCTATTTCTCAAAAATCTTCTTAGTTTTTACATTACAATTCTTACGGTATATATTTCTTGGCTTGTTATTCTCTTTTTCTATTTTTACATGGTATAACTTATTAAATCCCTTTTCTCTACTCTTTTCCTTTTTTAATATGCTAACTTAAATCAACTAAAATTTCTTTTTATTCTATAGGTATAGTTTATCTATTTTTAATTCTTTCATCATGTGACTTCTCACTTTCTGAGTAAACTGGATATTCTTTTAATTTCTACAGGTAAGCAGCGCTAAAGTTTTAGACCAGTTTCAATGATACTGCTTACAGTAAATATTCATATCGAGTAGTTAATTATAGGCGATTAAATGTCTCGCAAGAGGTTAAGAATGTAAAATTTTAATCATTAACAAACTATAACTAACTCTTGCCAACCCTATTACTCTCTTCTTTTTCTATTTTTCCTCTTTTCTCTATTATTTTTTTATTGTCATTGTGCGCTTCTCGTTCTGTATGACCTCCCTATTATTTTTATTAGAACTGCGATACTCTGTTTCAGGAACTCTTACGACCTTGACCTTTTCTCATTATATGATGACTGTATTAAGAATCGCTACATTTCTTTATCTTCATTTTACTATTATATTTAGTCTTCTCTATATATATAATTATCTCCTTTATTATAATTACTCTATATCATACATCAGGAAATTTTTTTAGGCGTAATTTAGTGTAATCTTTCGGAGGTGGTGTAAAATATCGAAATATTACACTAAAAACGTAATATTACAGAAGTTTACGCTCTTAAATTTAAATAATTATAGTAATTTAATAATATCTCGCTATCTACTGATCCAATCAAGACGATCTATAGCTCATTGGAATCAGCTCATCAGGACGAATCGAATGGTAGTAAAATCGCATCTCTACGTTCGATAGATGATGTTCTATTAATGTAAAACTTTATTGCATGCTATAAAGCGTTCTATCGAATGTAGAGATGCGATTTTACTACCATTCGATTCGTCCTGATGAGCTGATTCCAATGAGCTATAGATTGTCTTGATTGGATCAGTAGATAGCGAGATATTATTAAATTACTATAATTATTTAAATTTAAGAGCGTAAACTTCTGTAATATTATGTTTTTAGTGTAATATTTCGAAATTTTACACTACCTCCGAAAGATTACACTAAATTACGCCTAAAAAAATTTCCTGATGAATGACTTAGTTTTTGTACGAATAGGTTTGCATATATTAGAATTAAATGTATTATCAGATGTATTTGATAGTTTTGCTATCTTTTCTAGTTTATTCAGGCAAACAACATTGTTAGGGTTCTTGACAGAGTTGGCATTGGCCAATGATTGTTTGATTTTCTTGATATCTTCATCCATTTTGGTAATAAGGTTGGTCTTTTCTTTATCTCTCTGCTCTAGTCTCGTGAACCTAGCTTTATGTTTTTCTAAAGCGTACCTTAACTTTGCATTCTCAGCCTTGACTTCTGCATTCTCATCCATAATCTTGATATATTTGGCCTTAACCTCAGCATTCTCAGTCTCAAACTCAATGATGCATTGTCTCAATGAATCAAGTTCAGATGACATGATAATATTTTAATGCTCTGATTATTTCTAACGCGTTGTAACCGTAGGTATTAAGATAATTAAGTAATATAAAGAGACGATGTATTAAAGAGGCAAGGATAAATGATTAGCCAAAAAAATCATGTGACATGGTAAATAATTAGCCAGAAAGATGAAACATGTGGAAATGGAATGATTTGCATAATGTAATATTTATAAGATGAAATGATCTGCATAATGTAATATTTATTAGATGAAATGATCTGCATAATATAATATTTATTGAATGAACAATAAATATCAGATGGAGTAATTTAGATTTTAAGATAGAAACTGGTTTATTATATTTAACAATAGGAATGAATTCCGATATAATAACTGGTTTATTAAGTTCATCAATAGGAACAATCAATAGGAGCAATTATGAGTTATAAAATGGATTTATTTTTCATATGAATATTTTAAAAGATTACTTTTTTGATGATATTTTCTTTACAACAAAATATAAAAGATGGCAGATTAAAGAACATAAAAGATAGTGGATTAAAGAAAAGAAAAGATAAAGAATATTTATAAAAGATGACATAAAAATATAAAATGGATTATAAGAATAATACATAAAATAGAATAATAACATATAAAATAGAAAGATATCATGTAAAATAGAAAATAGCGCATAAAATAATATATATGAAATAGAAAGAAAGGAAATGGAATTGGTAAAATCAAATAAAAAGGAAGGGAATCAGGAAAGGAACGTGGGTTGTTAATGAGCAAACTTGAAAGGAGAAAATAGTAAAAGAAAAAAAGAAAGAAAATATTTTTAGTTTTAGTTTTTGTTTAATAAAAACTATTTTTAATAATGAAAATTAAGAAGAATAAAAATATTATTTTGGCACATTAATGAATTATTTTGATTCTTTTGTACGCTTTTCTTATGATGAAAAAGTACATTTAATAATTTACTTAAATTAAAGTATTACTAGTATTCACCTATTAACTACGTTAACAGTTAGGGGTAAATCTGCTTTTCAATTTTATTACTTAACAATTCTTAAAAAAAAAAATTATTTTTTAATTATTCTTTGGGTTTTGCTAAAGATCACCACTCACCAGTAATGATTTTCACTAATAGTGATTTTCACTATACGTAAATTTAATTGGTTAATTTTTTGCATTGTGACACAATTTTTATTTTTTAGTGACTTTAAACTATTTTTGTTATGGCTCTTTTATTTTTTGCCTAATAACATAAAGATCAATAAAAACGCGAAAATCAAGGATAA
>QZLH01001452.1:7266-28280 GCA_003833135.1 Oehlia diaphana
GAATTTATCATTAAAAAATGTACGGAATTTATTCAGGTAAAAATAACTAATGACTGAATTTGTAAATTAACAATTTTTGTACGGAATTTGTTATATATGCCAAATACTAAAGTTCATAATTTTGGCCGGAATTATCAAATTTCCTTTTTAGTAAATTTATGTTACACAATATGGCAGACGCGTTTTTATAATATTTTTAACAAAACTAGTTTTGTGGAACGGGTATCACCAAAAATGGAAATGATCTTCATATCCGTTGCACATGATTTCTTTTATTTATTTGTTTATTGTTTACCGGCACTTACTTTTTTTTTCTTTTAAAGATTTCTTAAAAACTTTAGTGATAACTTGTATGTATTAAAAAGTAATTTTTTTTACTCAATTTATTCAAGTTAAAAATGTTTTAAGACATACTTATGAAATTACAAAATGTTTTGTAATTAAAACTACTAATTTCTATATTTATTCTTTAATTTTAGAATGCAATTTCTGCACTTTGGTTAAATGAAATTATCTTTTAAAACTTAAATAAAGTTACTTAGCAGGTAAAAAACTATTTATTTATAAAATTTTATAGCCTTCTGAATGATACTTATGGAGTTGTTTATACTTTTAACAGTAATATTAACTTTCAAAATTTTTCTTTTTATTTTTTTTTATTTATTAATTTAATATATAACAAACTTTAGCTACATGTAGTTAATATATTATTAGAATTAGTATTTGTAGTAATTTTAGAATGTAAATCAAATAAAATCATTTACTTTAATGTATGTAATATTTTATATCCATTTTATATTAAAAACTAATAAATTAATTGAAAAAATTTATAAATATTTTATGAACAAAATTTGTACAAAATTTGTACAAAATCTGTATAAAATTAGTATAATACGGAAATTGTACAAGTACGGAATATTTCATAATTTGGTACATATTCAGTACATTTTCATTTACTAATTGTACGGAATTTGTACAGAATTTGTACAATAATATTTTCTGTACAAATTTCAGATTTTCAATTTTTTACTGGGCATCTTTGTATTTATTTTCTCATATATTAATAAACCTTTTTTCCTGCTTACGGGTATTAATCTCTGAATCATGTAATTTATTTATAAAGAATTCAGCTATATATTAGGATATAGTTATATAGAGATGTATGGTAAATAAAAAAAGTGAGACTTAAAGTCCCACTTGGATAAAATAAATCACGTCCTATATGAATGCAATAAATAAACGCACAATAACATTAGACATCATGTATTCCGGGAATAAGTAATTGTAATTTATTCTCAAACTTTCTCGCATACACTCAAGCTATACATATAACAAAAAAGACTTCCCTGTTGATCTTTGTATATGGAAGCTTTTTTAGATCTGTTGATCAGATTTTCGTGATATGATCATATTAACGTAAATTCCCTAAAAGTATTCCAAAATTAATCCTGGGAATTATATAAAGGGTAATGTTCTGGTTGGTAATCCTTTAGGCTTTATCCGTCTTGCGCAAGCAAAATGAAAAATCAAACAAAATAATCAAACTTACTGTTATTTATCTTAGTATAGAAAACAAGTCCTACATTTTCCCTATTTTATTTATTTTGTACCTTATAACGCAAAGGTTATTTAAGTAAATAATTATTTTATTTTTATATTTTTTATATATGTACTCCGGGAAGTTCCCATTCAAAGATCTTCAAAACACTTGCAACAAATACTCTTTTGTGGTAACGATCTACTCGTACGCTTAAGGAAATACTTTGGGTGAAATTTTAAATTAATCATTAATCATTAATTATTAATCATTAGTCATTATTCATTAGTCATTATTCATTAATCATTATTCATTAATCATTATTCATTAGTCATTATTGAGTAGAGTAGTGCCCCACCCTCCCACCTGGCGAACTTGGGTTTTATTTATAGTTAAATAAATTTAATTAAAAAAAAAAAATAATAAATTTTAATGAAATTTTTTTTAACAAATGAAATTAAGACATGTAAATTTTAATGAAAATTAACAAATGAATTTAAGACATGTAATAATGTAAAAAAAAAAAAATTTTAATTAATTCTAAAAAAAGTGAATGAATAAGCCCCTATGACTAATTAAAAAAATCTTAGCCACAGTATAATCATTTATTATTTAGAAAATATTAAGATTTGATAAATATACGTTTAAGAAATGAATTGGTGAAATAAAATAAATCGGCGAAAAAATCATAATTTAATAAATAAATAAAATAAATAATTTAAATAATTTAAATAAATTAAATTAAATAATTAAAAATAATAATTATAATATAAAAATATAAAATAAAAATATAATAATACTGAATAAATGAAAAAAATTTGTCAATAATACTAATAAATAAAATTGTTAAGAAAAAAAAAAAAATATTTTTTTTCTTTTTGAAAATGAATTTATTACGTGGTCTAATCTAACTTGTCTATGTATGTAACAATTTACGTGTTCAAAAAAGTAATATTTAATAATCGATAAGCCTGCAATGACTAAATTTAGCAAACAAAGTATAATTGTTTATTACCTTCTTAGGAAATATTGAGGCTTAATAAGTTGCATAATCAAGATAGATTTTAAGATCAAAAAATTTTTTTTTCGATCTACATATACGTTTAAGGAATAATTTAATTGAAATCTTAATTAATCATAATAATAAAAAATAATAAAAGAATAAATAAATAAATAATTATATTAAAATGAATGAAAAAAAATATTTTTTTCACAGATGATTTTATTTAATTAATTATTTAATCGATGAGCCCCTTTTGTAACGACATTATAATTTTTAGTTACCTTCTTAGGAAATATTGAGGCTTAATCACCTCTTTAAAGCGCAGTTATTACAATCTACTTTTATTGAAATGACGCAATGTACAGTATATAAATATGAATGACGTAAAATTTTTTTTTTATTTTCAAAAATGATATTCATGTTATAAATATGTAAATAAAAAAAAAGTATTTTCTTTCTCACATGAAATGAAACAAAAATTTTTTTTTCAAAATCAAATTACATTATGGAGCCTCTGGCTTTTTGTTTAGCCTCCGGTTTTTGTTTAATATTTGAGTATTGGGTATTGAAGAATTGGAAAGTTGGCTGTGGAAATAGTGAAAGATTTAAAATATATATATGTATCATGTATGGGATGAGTACGTTTGTGAGATAAAAAAAAAATTTTACTCTTTAATTATTCTTAGACAAAAAAGAATATGCCCGCAAAAATATCTACAATGTGTTACATTCATGAATTCACTAAACGCCTTACTCAGGAGTTCACAGTAAAGGAAATTATGGTGTCGGCCTCACCTGCCACGTGAAGACGTCAAGGTTCAGTGAAATCTAGATATTATATGTTGGTTGCTTGGTTTAGATTTGTTGTTAAGAACGAAGTGCGAGAGTTTTCCTTCATTAATAAATTTCTCCAGACTTCGTCATTCACTTCTTTAATTATTGCACTCATTAAGTTCTTCTCCTGTTCAGTAATATAGGTAATGTACATTCGGGCTAATAGAACTATTATGTTCATGCCTTTCACATATACCTTTCATTAGTAATTAATTGACTACGCACTTTTTCTCATAAGAAAAGGCTAAAGAATCGAGTCAAAATAATTAAAGGGTTAAAATGTTCAAAATATCAATTTTTATTTTTCTCAGTTCATTATCTACTTGCTTCATTATCAAGTCGAAAATGGGTCCTTTTTATAAAATTTAAAATGGCAGTTGATGTAAAGAACTACATAATACGAAACATTACGTATATCCAGTTTATACTCATGTGATAGGAGTTGACTATTTGTTTGTCTACAAATGATCATCCTATCCTAATTTGTAAAATCTAATTGATCGACATTCTAAATTCTAAGATTCACTTAACTGATGATCTGCATTACTGTTAACACTTATTCTAATTTACTGCGCCTCTATTATTAACTATTAATTGATTTCTGCATACTACAACGGCCGTTGCAAGATTGGATGATAATAATCTGACAAAGATTGTATATTTGAGAGTAAAGGCCTTCATTCCGGTAGATGAAAATATTCCATGTCAGATCAAAGATTTTGATAAAGGCCAAGTGATTTTCTTAAAAGGAAAGTTCGTTGTTTGCGCCAGTTGGTATAGTGTATGTATTGGTTTGCGCGTGTACTTTGAAATTAATAAAAATTAGTTAAATTTTTTTTTTTTATTATATATCAAAGGTTAATGCAACGTCCGTTAAGTTGATTGATAATATGGGATTTGATGATATACCTGCGATCAGGTTAAATGTTATGATTATGGGATTAACCACCAAGACGATAAGAAATGTTGATAATCAATTGATTATTGAATTCTATGTAGAGGAAAATTTGGGTGATCGAGAACCGAGAGAATTTTGGGTTGAGGTTTGTCATAATTCGAACCTCAGATATCTTGCGAATAAGACTAATGCTATAAACCAGAGCATGTGATCGACTACTGCTTTGATTATGGGTACGCTTACCTACGAGATGCCGGTGTTAGACGAAAGTAGCGGGGAAGAGACATCTCCGGGAAAGCACATATTAATATTAGATAATATTTCCTTGATTTCTACTAACCGTAACCCCACTGTTGATGCTCAACAATCATCAAATGCCCCGTGGTTGAATTCGAGAACCAATAACAGGAACCAATGGACCGCTCATGGTGCTTCGCCAAGAACTTCAAAAAGAGGTCGAGGAACTTTATCTCAAATGAGATTAAGATCGTCAACCCTCGCGTTAACTTTGGATTCCAATCCGATGCCTACTATGATTAATGAAAACCAATAAGAAACTTTGGACAATTAGATTACGTTTTTAAATTTTTTTATTTATTATTTATGATGAATTTATTTGTGATGGATGAATTATGTAATGGGAAAAACTTTTTTGTTTTATTTTTTATTTGTGAATTTATTATAATAATTATAATAAAAAAAGAATATGACGTAAATTTTTAATCATAATTTAATTGATTTAATCAATACATTTAATTGAATAATCAGGCTGTTTCTACGCTAATCCATATAAATTTTTTCCGTTTACATTATAATAAATACATCCAAATTAGAAAAAAAAAAAAATTTTTTTGAAACAAAAAAAAAAATTTCAATCGATACATTAAAGTGAGTACATAAATACATTTAAGTGAATATATTAACAAAAAAAATGATATAAATAAATTATTGGGCTGCTTATCTGGTAGTCTATATACACAATTTCCCATTTCTTCTTAAATTATAAATATACCTAAATTTCTCTTCACAAAAAAATGAAAAAAAAAATTTCTCAATAAAATTTTAAATGACTTATTATCGAATTCATAATATATACACTTTTGATAATGATTATGAAAACTTAGTAGATCTGACGACGTCACTTGACGATGATCTAGATTCTGCTCCATTAAATTTACTCTATTCGAATCATTCTTCTCTAAGCCCTTTAAGCAACCCATCTTATCCATCTTATTGGAGACCTTCGTCTAAATTACAGAGATTATATGACAGATTTTAAAATAACATTCTGTCTCAATGGCCACGAATACCATGTGTGTATTGCAGAAAAGTTCTATACCCCAAAAAGGCATGTTGGTCATTCTACAACCCGTCAATTACTTATCCCTTACAACAACGTGTTCCTAATGTCTCCTTATCCTTCAATCCTAATATTAATTGAATTCCAGATCTAAGGATCCCCACCTGCGAATTCTACAAGAAACTTTCTACAAGGTTTTCGTTCTCCTATCTACCTCTTCCGTTCCTATGCACAAGAGGAGGTTCCTTTCTCTCGTCTATCTTCACTGTTCTTTAGAAAGAAACCCGAATAGTAATCCTTATTCGCAATATAGAAGTTTGACCGGTACAATGAATTATTCAAGAAATATCAGAGCACATGCTTTATATTCTGGAACCCTGAGAGCGTTCTTGAAATACAACGAAGATAATAATGACGTCAGAACCTTCGATCATGATGAAACTTTAAGAAGGGCTGTGGCTTGGTTGGCGGAAAATAATCCTTACCTTCACCCATTTACCAATCTATTAACGTCAGATAACGCACCACATACACTACACAATCCTTTCCCGAGGGCGAAGCACCTTCCAAATGACACAGACGCACCACCAGTAAACTCTCGTGATATAGTTGTACCAAACTATGACTTTCCAAGTGAGGTACACGACGAAGACTTTCATTATAGCAGATTGATAGCAGGTTTTGTTCGGGACAGTGACAATTTACGGATACCGATCTCAACTTATGACCCCAACTTGGAACCGTTGCTCTTTTCAGATATATTCACGGATGGAAAGGGGCATTATCATGATCTGGAAAATTATTCTGATTCGGTTAACAATACTCGAACTGAGACATACGGCAAGTACATCAAATTACGTTTAATGAATATCGACCCAAGGTGGAAACTTCACCACCATTGGCATCATGGTCATACCTTCAGTTAGAAAAACTGAGACATTATCAGAATACGCAACGACTACTCCAACAATCTCGTATGATGAATTCCAATAATATTGTTGATGTCTCCCTTCCGACTGCCAGAGAATTAATTTGACCAAGCTCCTACTTGTCACGTAACATAATAGATGAAAACATAACAATCCTGATTCCAACTTTCATCTGCACCAGAGATTCCTACTTTCACCAAAGACAACTTCATCTAAACGCAATGATTGATAAACTCGGTTTACCTACTTTATTCATAACATTAAGCATGGCCAAAAGTAGATGGTCTCACCTTCATAACATCCTTGCTGAAAGTGATAATAGTGATACATTACCCACAAACTGCCCTTTCCATATTACTAATTATTTTGTACACAGATTTCAATCTCTCAAGAAAGAACTTTACAAAAAACCTGATCTCACG
This sequence comes from Oehlia diaphana, assembly GCA_003833135.1. Classification (NCBI taxonomy): domain Eukaryota; kingdom Fungi; phylum Glomeromycota; class Glomeromycetes; order Glomerales; family Glomeraceae; genus Oehlia; species Oehlia diaphana. Next base: position 14,190 of record QZLH01001452.1, read on the forward strand.
GGCTTTGGTAACATCACCAACATTTTTCGACAGGGTAGAGTTTCAAAATAGAGGTGCCGCTCATACCCATAGCTGTTACTGAACATCCAGAAATATTAAAGATATGATCCAAGAACATGTCATCCGGTCAACAATGCTGGATTCACTCTACGAACCTGAATTATATACTGCCGTAGTGGTAAACCAAATACACACCTGTAATTTGAAATGCCAAGATCCAGCACCTCCTGGTCAGACTTGTAAGAAGGGATTTCCTCGCCCTTTCAGTGAGACAACACATTATGAAGCTGGTAATTGTCGTTATGTTTACAAGTGCCTGACGGAAGCAGATTCATGGGTTGTCCCTTATCACGCTCCAACATTACTACTCTGGAATGCTCATATGAACGCTCAGTATATAACTGATAAGGGTTTTGCCCGTTACATGATGAAGTACATCACAAAAAGGGAACCATCCCATATATTCAATATCACTGAAAATAATGCACTAAGAGAGCATATTATTGCTCGAAGAATCAGCTCCATGGAACTAATATTCCTACTGTTAGGTCACCAAATATGTAGTTCTTCCGCTACTGTAAAGTTCCTTATCACTGAACCTCCTCCCACAAGATCTTGTGCAATACTACCAATTTATATGATTGATGAAGATGATGAAAATCCTTATTACGATGACACCATCATGAAGTATATGTCCCGTCCTCATCTTCCTGAATTCGATCACCTAACCTATCCCCAATATTACAAAAGATACTCTATAACACCATCATCTCCTGGTACCACACCACGTCAGATTTACCATGATGCCCTTAATAATTATGTAGTCAAACGTTCCAAAGAAATAATAATCAGGCACCACTTTCTACGGATTGAAGATGGGGAGCTGTTCTTTTATCAACAGTTACTTCTAAATATTCCAGCGAGAAGTGAGTCTGATTACAAAATTACTCCTGATGAAACATACTGCGAAAAATTTCTGTCATTATACCCAGACTACGTTAACAGCTTAGAAGATCAACTTGCTACCACACATGAAACTCATATATCACGCCTAAACAATCAGTTTGTTGAGATGTTAGACAGATTACTCCAGTCACTTACCATTCAGTTTCCTAACAACTTGTCCAGGATCATAGAGAATCAGATGAACAACTTGAAAATTTTTCCCCATCTGTACCCACAAAGAGCAATGCTTGAACTTCCTACTGACCAATACCGCGCATTATCAACAATCAACATGTACATGGGAAAAAATGATGGAGTGAAATGGCCCTATTTCTTCATAACCAGTTCAGCTGGGACCGGCAAATCCTACATCATTAATATAATATTAAATATCCTTGATCAAAAGCGCCTCCATTACCTTTTACTTGCACCAACTGGAGTCGCTGCCCAGAATATAGGAGGAACTACTATTCACTCTGAATTGTGTATTAGATCTGACCACGGAGGATTTTGCACGCGTGCCTACGCAGATAATGAATTAAAAAAATCTCTAAAGAAAGTTGATACTATCATTATTGATGAGATATCCATGGTTTCTGGTGAATTATTAGATTTTATCTCGAACCTGTTCGCACGTTTGCATGGAAATGCTCTTGCCTTTGGTGGAATTAACGTAATAGTAGTCAGAGATCTTGCCCAGCTTCCTCCTGTTGCTGGTCAACCGGTTTTCATTCGGCTGTCTGGTCTTTATTTTTTCCATTATTCTTGAAGACTCCTCAACGCCAGAATGATGATATGGAATTCTATTTAATGTTGGAAGAGGTGAGATTGAATAATATGTCCATAATCACTTGGAACAAGTTACATCAACGGCACTCAGAGTTTTTGACTCAGGTACCTGCAGATACTCTACTCAACACAACCCATATCATAGGTTTCAGAGAAAATGCTCAACAAATCAACCGAATGATATGTAATCTCCTTCCAGTTCCTGATAACAAATTTCTTATATCACAAGCGAAAGATTTTGTTAACTTTGAACAATGGGATCCTTCGCTCTCTAATAATATGTTTAAATCAAAAACAAATCTTCCCTTATCTTTACGCTTACAACCTGGTGCACGCGTCATGCATTTAAACAATTCGCTTATTACTCAGGCATATGCAATGGAACCATTGGTGTGATCACAGATGTCAACTCTCATCAAGAAGAATGCGCCCGTGTTGCTTTCTCTGTCAAAGAATCCATAGTTGATGTAGATATTTACAAGCACACCCACTATTTTAACCTCAATGGATCTAATTGCCATTGTACCCAATTCCCTTTATAAAATTGTTTCACCCTCACTGTACACAAAACACAAGGATTGATCTTGCCGAGAGTCTGCCTAGCTCTAGATGGAAACATATTTTCACCTGGCCAAGCATATGTCGCTCTTAGTAGATGTACAACATGGGATAATATTGATATATCCCACCTTGATGCTTCAGCTTTTATGACTGACCCGGATGTCATTTTAGAATATCAGAGGTTGTCAAACATCTCTACCTCAAATCCTCACCTTTTTTCCTGAATATTCAGAATTTAACATATATGCACCTTTTAGTATAATTTCATTTTAGATTATTACATTAAATTATTTTTTTTAATCAAAATTATTTTCTTTGTTATTTTAATTTTTAAATATATTAAATAAATTAATCATTTATTATACACATAAAATTTAGCACATTGATTCTTTTACTTATTGTATTTTCTTAAAAACATAAATAAAATTTAAAACAATAAATTAAATGAAACAATTTAATTTCCTTCATTATTATAATCATGATTTACACATTTACAATAATCTCATAAAAAAAAAGCTTTCCAACATTTCAAAAATTTATAAACTTTATTATTAAATTAAAATATATAATACTATCCTTTGACGCCTATCATTATCCCGTTACACTAATAACTAATATGCTCCGATTTCTGATCATTGATCCCGTGATCATGTTAATTAATACGCTCGAATTTGTTTTGTCAGTCCCGTGTTCTGTGGTGGGTACTGGAACAAAAAAAATACTGGCTAGTTACATTATTAATATCATTAATCAAATAAACTTGTATATTACGAAGTCCAATAACAAGGTATGTTGATTTGATTTCTCAGCATTTACGCTAATCAAATTTTTCAGATTTATAGGTATTCAACAATTTCTACTAGGTCGCCAGCATAACTTGATCTTTGATATGTTCTTCCTTTTCTCCTTTTTCAGCGATTTATCTTGTAAACAATACTAGGTTTTTCCCCTTGAGGCATTCTTGATCCTTCTGCATATCATGATCACTAGCATCATTAGCGCAGTGGCTTTCCAATCATATTATTTCTAGCATCAATAAATTTAGTACAATATATTGGCATCCTCATGTGCCGAGTATGAGAAACATTACGAAAAAATTAATATTAGTAGGATGGAGTAACAGGAAGGAATTCCCATTTTATGGATTATGGGTTCAAGTAATTCCTCTCTTTAAACTTGCTACTACATTCATTTATTATACAAAATAATAAATTTTTTGCTTGAGCAATTTTTGATGGTTTGTTTATTAAGTCATTGATATAATTTTATATTAACAATTAGGAAACTAATACTTATCACATTTCATGCATAATGCATACTGCTTTATATTTTGAATCCATTGAGGAACATCCTCTGCCTTCTTAGATCCATCTAAATAGTTCTGTTTTTTATATGTTCTAAACCTTTCTTCTGGTATTACAAAATATAAGTGAATTTCATTACTTAGATTCAAAATATTTATATTCCTATATTCCTTTAACTTTTCTTGCTTAACCCCATGCTTGTCGGCAATGGTTATTTGAAATAGTTTATTAGGATGAATATAACTATCAATACTCATATAATTTTTGGAAATTGGTTGATAGTAAATTCCTTTGTTAATGTCAATATCATTGATATTATCAAAATTCTCTTTTACTAGATCTTCAAATATCACATATTCTTCGTCAACTTGTTGTCCCTTTTCTAGAAGACGTACCAAAAATTCCCCTCCTTTGCAAATCTTTGAATGCGACCACATTTCAAAAACTTTCTCACGAAGAACTGCTATCTCAGAAATATCTCTTGAGTTTTCAATAAAAGTGCATAAATCATCAATGTGATCTTTGTGAATTTTTCCTAAGCATTTATTTTCCACAAAATTAGATGCAAAGGTGCAGATGGCTTTAGTGTATGGATTTTCAGTCGTATTCTCATTCGTTTTTATGTGAATTAATTTATGTGAGAATCTGTCACCTGAGAAGTGTTCGCCCTGAGCTCTGAGCAAACTTTTTAAATCTATTAACGAAAGTACGCCTTCAATCCCTAATTTAATTTTATCTAGTGTCATCGCGATATCAAATATCCATCTCGCAACCCCTCCACATAAATTAAATTTTTCCTTGATTGAATCTTGAGCGATTTGTGTATATATAATTGATTGACATTCATTAAGCTCGTCAATTTCCCAAGGTGGCATGTAAAAAGTTTCGCTTCTTGGTGCTTTGGTAAATCTCTCAATGAATTCCTTCTTAGGCGAGGACACCATAATAAACTTTCCGACTAAATCATGATTAAATTTGGGCATCACATTATCAATGATACACCACATGTTCTCTTCTTCTGCAATTTGCCCATATAACATATGATCATGATTTTCTACCTCAAGTAATTCACCATTAGGATAAATACATGCTGTGAATCCTTCATAATCGATCAGGACTGACTTGTTCCGTTTAACAAGCTCCACTAACATTAGAATACCAAAATATGATTTGCCAACACCTGGATTTCCGGTGATGCAATATCGGTCCAATGTATTATTATCGATATCATCAAGTATAAATTTACTCAAATAGCCATAACACCCTCGATTAAAGATAGTTGTAGCACCACTTTTTCTTGGCAATGCTGAAACTATGAGCTTCTTGTCGCTTGTTTTGATATTTTGTAAGCTATTAATAAAATATTGAATCTTCTTTTTATCTAAAAAGGCATAATTAGTTAAGACATTAATATTCCTATTATTCAACATGAAAAGAAAAAAATACCTTGTTGAAGTTTTCCCCTCTTGGCTCAGTTTTCATTTAAATCTTCTGCTTTCCTTTTGCCTAATCGAATAAAAAGATGTGAGATAACGCAAATTTCTTATTCGAGAGGTAAACCATTAGGAGACACTTACCAGTGGTGGCAGACAGTGGTGGTTCCACAATGATGTGAATATGATTATCAGCAGGAACATTTTCAATCTTGCTACTAATAGAATCTTCTGCTTCTAATAGTTCACCCCCAAGTTTCTCTTTAACGTTAATAGATTCATGAAACTTGTTAATAAGTATTTTCATCTTTTTGTCATTCATGTCTTTGGTAGTAGAGGTAGGCTCCGGTGAAAAACGTCAATCCGGTCATCCGGTCAAATCACGTGATTTTTGCCGATCGTTTCCTTTTTTGGGTCAAATGTTACACAAATTTCCAAAAGCGGCNAAAAAAAAATTTTTTTGATTTTTTTTTTTTTTTTTTTTTAAAAAAAAAAAAAAAAAAAAATTTTTTATTTTGTAGTTTTATTTTATTTTTTATTTAATTTGTTATTTTTAATTTTTTACTTTTTATTTTTTATTTTTAATTTAATTATTTGGCTTACTATTACTATTTAATTTTATTCTTAATTTATTTGCAATATAATAGTTAATGTTTGATCAGACTGGTCAGGAGCTGAAAGTATCATTTACAGAATAGTTGTAGTTATTATGTAGTCCAAATATATTCTAATAAAATGATATGTGATTTAACATTTAAAAAAAAAATAAAAATAAAAATATATTATTAAAATTTAAAAGATCAAATATACCTCTCATGACAAAATCATTGATAATTCTTTGTAGAAATAAGCTATATAAATATGGGCACTTTGCAGTAGAAAGGGACGAAACTACTAAAAAAATTCAAATTTTCTTTTATATGCCAAAAATATTCTAAATGCTATAATTTGTTCAAATTTTATATTAACTCATTTTTTATTTTTTTTAGTAGTTTTGTCCCTTTCTACTGCAAAGCGCCCATATATTCATTTGAAAGAAAAAATTGAGATCTATCTAATGAGACTAAAATTGAATAAATTGTATCACTGGATTGTAAATAATTTTGAAAATTTTCATAGAACTTTATTTTCTTGATGTTCTGTACAGAAATCAAAAAAAAAATTTCCTTTAAATTTTTTTGGCAGGGTCACAGATCTGTACAGAAATAGTGGCAAATGTCATCTGCAGATCTGCACAGATTTGTGTCTTAAAAAATTCTCTGATAAATATATAATTAGTTATTTTGAAAAAAAAAATAATATCTTATTATTCATTTTACAGTATTTTACATCATAATTATTTTTTATTTACATGTATTTTTTTACAAAAAAAAAACAATAAATTAAAGCTAAAAATTATGTCTTTTTTATATATATAAAATATTAAGTTTTTTTTTTACTTATCACTTAAAAATAACTGCTATATATACTTATAAACTTTTTTGTCTTATTTAATAAAAGTGAATAGAAAAATGATGGAAAAGTAATGGCAGTGATGGGAAAAAAGAAGTAATTATTACCATTACTTTTGAATATTAATTAAAAAATTATTTTTTATTTTTTATTAAATTTGTATTACATAAATATATAATACATATTTAATTTAGATTTGTGTAATGTTAATCTTACTAAAATATTGAAATTTTATAAAAATCTTAATTTAGCTAATTCCAAAAATTGGCATATATGAAAATGCAGAGAATTGCAAATTTTGCAGTTCTTTGCAATTCTGCACCCTAAAAAATTTTCTGATATTATTTACAAAAATGCTAATTAAATAAATTTCATTATTATATATTCTTATAGGATCACACTGTATTTTTTTTATATTTATTGAATAGCTTTATTGATAATATATATAATAAATGAATACTGTTTAAATTATTACAAATACATAATAAAATTAGATTTTTATACGATAATAGACTATAAATTAACTTGTAACTGATTTAATAGTGTAATTGTGAGAGTCTATATAATAAACATTTATTGTATAAGTCTTTAGCCAATACTTTGCTGTTTTTGATCTCAACCATTTGATCGGTCAGATTATACCACTTCATGGTACAATCTGAGCCAATTAAATGGCCTCAATCGAAAATAGCATGTTATTGCCTAAATACTATACAATAAGTATATATTAATGATTTACAAAATTTTGCCTTATTTTTTAATAGTAATTTTTACTGATTTATAGCTGAATCTTGAATTAATATAAATAAGTACATGTAAAATCTGAAAAATTCAGTATTCATCTATTTTATTACAATTAAAGATATTCTTTATCTAAAATTTTAAGTAAAACATTTGTTTCTTCACTCTACTTAATATATTTTTTCATGTTATAATATTTTTTAAAATTAAAATCCAATCATTAGAAATTTTAAAATTATTAACTTCAAACCTTCTAGCAAAAAATTCTGCTTTTTCATGTAAAATATCAGTATTAATAATAAGAACTATTTTAAGCATATTTGTAATTTATAGTGTTATAGCTTTCTCTATTTCTAAAAATTGTACAGGATTTTCTCTTTATTTTTTTACTTTCTTTAGAGTCTAAATCTAGAAGTAATTACTTATCTTTATTTTTCAAAATATCAGAAACTGTATTTTATTTAATGTTATACTGAATAGCAAGTTATTCTGAATAAGTTGTGATTTTTTCTAATAGTCTAAGTAAAATTAATACTTTTGTGCTTTTATTAAAGTCACTCTTTTTTGTAACTGTAAAAGAGTTTGAATGGCTTTTCTTTTTTCTGACATTAAGAAAAGAAAAATTATATAATTACATTTATGTGATTTAACCTTAAATAGTTAATACATTAGTATATAAATTAGATCTACATATATATTATTATATGAAGGATAAAAGAATAACATCATAATATGAAATCATATAAAAAATTAGTATAATGAGATTTTTTTATTAGATAAAAAATGGAAAAATTAAAATCATTGGTATAAGCAAATATCAGTATATATTGTATTAGTATATAGAGATCTGACTGTAATAAAAATAGAAACAAGAAGGCTGTTATATATATACTTGTGTCCAAAATTATTTTAATATTATGGAAATATATAATTATGTAATTCTGTAATTATTAAGTAATTTGCTAGAAAAATTCTATATTTCGTAATTAATTTTGGATTCTGTAATTAATTACATATTTTGGCTAGAATTATCCTTAATTTTGGCCAAATTATATATAAAAAATTTTAACAAATAATAACACAGCATCTAGTGATCTATTTTGAATAATGATCTTACTACCATTTGATTCATCTTAATATGATGATTCTAATGGTGGTAAGATCATTAAATTCAATCATTAAATCGTGTTCTGATACCAATAACTTTTGAATATTTATAATATTTATAGCATAATACTGTAGCTCTATCAATTTTAATGCTAGAAAGATGATCTTATCACCATTAGAATTATCTCATCAAGATGAATCGAATGGTAGTAAGATCATTTAAATTCAATTACTAGATCTTGCTCTGACGCTAAAAATCATTAAATGTTCATAGCAAATTAACTCTGTCAATATTAATGCTATAGAAATGAAATACATATTATTAGATTCATCTTTATGAGATGAATTAAATAGTAGTAAGATCATTGAAATTAAATCACTAAATCACGAAATATTTATAATTTTGCACTATTATACAAATTTTGAACTAATTTTAGAGTATGTAATTAATTACGTAATATATAATAAAATATATAATTATGTAATTAATTACGATTTCAGTATTTTGGATTTTGGATTTGCTTAAAAACAACTATAGCCATATGAGATGACAAATTATATATTATTAAAAATAATATCATATTGGCAATAATTATCTCTGGCAATTTATAGCAATTTATTTAATAATAAATTGTAAAATAAATATATCTATAAAAGAAAAAAAATAAAATAAAATTAAAATAAAAAGAAATAATAAAAAAAGAATAAATGTATTTGTAATGGCCTATTATATATCTTATTTGTAACATCCTTTTTTCTTTTTTTTTTAATAATAAATTTAGTATGTAATTTACAGATAAAATTTTTATATGCAAAATTTAATTTGGAAAACTTTTACTTAATGTATTTAAGACAATTTTATAGACAAAATTTAAGATATAAGCAGTTTCTTGAAATTTTTTAAAAAATTCCTTTGTTTTAATTACACGACTGATCTTTTGTTTTGTTTACATTGCACCTGATCTTATCGCCGTTTTCAAAATGGTGTGATCTTTAAAATTAGAGGTAGGCTCCGGTGAAAAACGTCAATCCGGTCATCCGGTCAAATCACGTGATTTTTGCCGATCGTTTCCTTTTTTGGGTCATATGTTACACAAATTTCCAAAAGCGGTATTTCCGTTTTTAGAAAAAATATTTTTTTAACGGGTGGGTATCGCCCAAAAAGGAAATGATCTGCATATCCGTGATCGACATCACGTGATCGGATGAAATGACGGATTGAACGGATGACCGGAGCCTACCTCTATTTGGTAGGAATAGCTACTTTCCATAATTTGATTTTATGTGCAGGAATGCTCAAAGATGCTTTCTCTTTAATACCATCTCGAAGATGTGAAATCTTCATAGAACTCCACATTTCGACAGAGATATCAAGTATAAATCTATCTGTAACTTCCTCGCCTAAAACAAGACAAAGTACCATGATGTAGATATGCCTGCAAACATGAAAATCGAGAGTTAAAAACAAGGTTCAAAAATAAATTAGCTTTCAGTAAAATAGATAAAGACCTTTTTGGATACGTTAGATCAAAAGGTAGAGAAATTTCCTTGATTTTCATTTGTTCCTAGGATGATAAAAGAGTTTGTAGTTGGGTTGGCAAAAGAAAGTTTAACAAGACATTTTGGTTATGTGCCTCATATATATATGTTTCCATAAATTACTCTTGACAAGCTGTGAGTCAGTAATTTAAATTCTGACCTCTTGATCAAATACAAAAATAATTTTATCAATCGAAAATCAGCCACGTGTTACAATCACATGTCAAACAAGTAAAAATCGCCAAAAAATTGAATAGCCAATTTTTGGCTATTTTTGTCCAATTTTTGGCTTTATTTGTCTGATTTTTGGTGATTTTATGGTGCGAAAAGCAAACAATCAGACATTCTGATAAAAAAATCGGAATATCAATTCTTAAATTGCATATATAAATCGGCAAAAATCAGACTGCCAATTTTTAGTTATATTTGTCCGATTTGTGGCTTTTTACAGTCAATTTTATAAATCAATATTACAATTTCAGTTCATATAAAAATTACACATAAACTATGGAATTTGTATATTTTTATTAAAAAATTATGCTTTATTAAGTAAAAATTAATCAATAAATAATTAAATTTTAAACAAAATATATTTACTGTCAGTAAGAACGCGCAATATAGTACTATTATAAAAAATATAAATCTCTTCACAAGTATTAACTGTACTTTTATGAAAATTGATTTACTTAGGCCAAAGTACTCAAAATATGCTCTAAAGTGATAAAAAATAAAATTCGTGAGTGAGTACCATTGTGAAAAATGTAAATAAATCCACAAGTATTAATAGTACCTTCATGAAAATCGATATCCAAGTAGAATTTGATCCGCTGAACAACATTTAATTAATAAAGAAAGTTGATTTACTTTGACTAAAGTGCTCAAAATACGTTCTGAATTGATAAAATGGAAAAAAATAAAATTCGTGAATGAGTGCCGTTGTGAAAAATGTAAATATATCCAAAAGTAATAACTGTACTTTCATGAAAGTTAATATCTTAACAGTTTAGGACCTGCTGAACTACTTTTAATTAATAAAGCAAGTCATTTACTTTAGCCAAAATGCTCAAACTATGCTTTAAAACATATGTAAATAAACTGTAATATTTATTTGTTTACATTATTTTATATTATAAGTTATTTAATTTAAACATGTTTATATTTAAGGCAAAAGTAAAATTTTATTTTATAAAGTACTTCAGTTAGAAAGTATTTTAATGTTTTTGTAAATGAAAGATAAAAAAATAGTTAAAATAAAAAAATAAAATAAAAATTCTAATAAATAAATAAAAAACTGTAACACATAATAATCAACATATTGCATAAATCAGAAATCCTATTTAAAAATTGGAAATGTTATTAAAAATAGCTAAAAATTGGCAATTTGTACTGAATATCCAAAAATTGGCAATTCTATACTAAAATAGCCAAAATCAGAAATCCTATTTTAAAATAGATAAATCTGATTTTTTTTCATTTGACCTGTGACTGTTACATGAGAATACCAAAATAATGTTCAACCACATGAATATTTCGGTTGTAGCTGTGCATTTGCAAGGAAGCAACTCAGAGTTTACAAAACTAATATCTATGTTTTTTTTGTTCAGAAATCTTGAGGACCTTATTAAGTAAACTTTCGGTGAGTTTTATTAAGGCCAATATTATTAACTTATTTCTGATTCTTCTACTGATGACCATATTGTTAGGACAAATGAAATCAGATTAGAAATAATGTTGGAATATTATATTAGTATGATTAGATTAATGAACACCGGTAAGCATTAGTATAGAGGTTCCATTTCACTTTGTAAAACAAATCTATGTATCATTGAACCATGTAATTTATTTCCTGTATTAATAAAGCTACATTTAATAGTGTAATTCTGATGAGAATATTTTCTGTCTATATCATAAAAAAAGATATTATTGAATATGCAATCCATTGATTCATTAAAAGAATTGAATGCCAAGCTTTTAGCTGAGATTGCCAAGCTTAAAAAGAAGAACGATAAGTTTCCTGTACTTGAAAAGAAATTTGCTAAAGTTGAGGCTGAGAATGCGAGGTTGAAGTAAATTATTAAAGAGAATGCAAGGCGTGATTCTGAGAATGCTGAACTCAAGTCTAGAATTGGAGAGTTTGAGGCTAGACTTGCATTATTAGAACAGGGTTCAGCAGTGGATGGGATGGCATTATCATTTGGTCAGACATAAAATGATAAAGAAGCATTGCCAGTGGTGATGGTACCAACTGTTGATGTACCTGATTCTGTAATAGACTAACTCAATAATGAAGTAGGACAAGCACCTAGTGACCTTGATAGTAATAATGAGGAAATGGTCGATTTTTTGGATGAGGCGTATAAGAAAGGCATTAGCAATAAGATTAGAGAGAGTAAGTGGGAAAAGAAGCAGAGAGATCAAGAGGCACTTGTAATTTCTCAGGATGTGACTAAAATTCCTGAGGTCACAGATATGTTAACTTCAGAGCAAGACGAGCAAGACTTATCACAATCTTATGAGGCTAGTTCTGAGAGCATAAGATCAACATCTTGCATCTTATCAAAGCAATCGCAAGTTAATGCAACCAAATTAGCATGTAATCTTGAAAACCGTGAAGATTCTTCATGATCAGAGTCATGTGACATGGAGGAACTTAAATTCGATCAGCATGATAAAGTTATTGCCAAGTTGGATAAAAATATAATTGTGGAACAGGAGTTAAAGCAACAGTTATCATCATCTGCACATATATCTACGTCAGATCAAACTTCAGAAGAACAGGATCCATCTTCAGATACCGCACAAAATATAGTTTGCATGTTCAGGAAAGCTAATAAGCTTGGTCAAGAAGCAATTTTATACTGATACTGCTTTATAGAAAAATATGACAAAAGGATTGATAACCTTGTTGCTGGTGGAGTTAAGAAAAAACTGCAATATCTATGGTATATCAAGAAATCAAACAACTTTTACCTGATATAACAGATGTGAATTTACGTCAAAAATCCTTAGAGCTAGAAAATTATATAAATTATTCAATACATTAGGAATAGAGAAAATTAAACAGGTCTCTTATAGTGCAGATGCTATTTTAAGCCTCAGTTACCTACAAATACAAAATATTATAGTTCATGTGAATTCAGTGACAAGTTCACACGATGAAACTGTGAAGATTCTCCATGATTGGAGTCATATGACTTCAAAAATTAATCCATATATTCCTCCAAAAGCTGAGGTAAGCACATTAGCAATTGTATTATCTGCATCCCAATCTAAACCAACTTATGACCGATCCTATTTTCACAACAAAACATTAGATCAATATCCTAATTTGTACAGAGAATTTAGTAGTGAAAATTTTGATTATTATGGCATTACTGATGAGACATCATGCCCATTATGCAAGTTAGATCATAATGATGAGAAAGGTATAGATGGTAGATATGAAGCCGGATCCTATTTTATTAAATGTGAACAGTGTGAAATTGAGATAGTTGCATAAATTGGATCTCTCTGAGACTGCTCTATATTTGCTTATGCTTCATTGTGATATTTTTTAGAGCTAATTTATGCCAACTATTATCTACTGTAATTTAAATTGATTCACAATCATATAAAATTAAGATGTTCAAGTCTGACAAAATATTAACCCCCGAGTATCTGGATTGGAATGCCAAATTAAGTGGGTTACCAAGCATTTTGACAGATAAGATTCATTCCAACCTATACAAAAAATATAAAAAAGAAACTGGATGTGAGCTATGGCAATTATCAGAAGCCCGCCTTCTCATAAATTCAAAGCCAGAAAACAAAGTATCCTATTTATCTTTTTCTGAGCAATGTGAAAAAAAAGGGCCTATCACCTTCGAAGTTAAACCTGATTCAGAGTTAATTATCAAATCTGTGTTAAAGCATTTCACATACTTGAAATTCTGAAATAATTTTAGAGGGATTGATAATTATAATTTTGCATTTGCTCAGCCGTGGAATTTACCATGTTTTATTTGCGATGGAAAACATGGGAATTATGGATTACATGGTGAATGGTATAGGAATAGAACAGAATATTGTTTTACCTGCAACACTTCAACCCTATAAAAAGTAATTGTTCATTATTTGTACAGATTTTATACGTTTTCATATGGAATATGTACAGAATTTGTAGTGATGTATATATTAAGATAATTTATTATATACATTTATTAGAAGAATTGTACGAAATA
>QZLH01001453.1:18834-31284 GCA_003833135.1 Oehlia diaphana
TTTATGATGTAATTATTCTTTGTACTAACTTGCCGCAGCTAATAAAATGGCCGATTAGCACGTGATTATACTTGTCCGGAGTTATGAAATTGATTTACCATTAAGTAACGGTAAAAATAATGGCACATCATTGAGTATTGTTACAATGTTATCACTATATTATTACACAAATCTTAAAAATATCGTATTGAGATTGCTAAATTAATGTCACGATATATTATTATCGTAATTGTAATTGTAATATCAATTTATTAGAATGTATAAAATACAGTACATTATAAATATATTATCTAATGATCTAATTATGATTCACAGTGTAGGAACTTCAAAGATGCTGATGATTTAAATGATTTAAACTAACTCTATTACTCAATTTCCTCTTGTTATAATTGGATAGCCACGGATTTTTAAGCGATCAACGTACTAAATTTCTGTTGACATAGCGCCCCTGGTGACACAACTATAACAAGGTGGCCAGGTTAGACCCGAACATTTAAGTAAAATGAGTACTAACTTATATTATGTGAGATTTTCTAATAATATTAACAAATAATAATAACAAAATTAATTTCCTTTTATTTGAAAAAAAGGCGACTTAGTGATTAACCACTAGTAGCTACCTGAAATTTGTATCATGAATGGTTATACAAAACATGTAATACTAGTTCTTATTTTTCTCCTAGACTAATTAATTAACTAAAATAAAATTAAAAATACGAATTTTGAACCTGGTTTAATATAATAAAAGTCAAAGAATTAGGCAAAATAATTAGTAGATATTTCAATCAAAGATAAATTGGAATTCTAAAGCTATCGGAAAAATATTATTCTCAAAGGCCAAATTTTTTTACTTTTATGCTTAAGCTATATTAAAATTAATTCTTGGCTTAATTTTGGCTGAAATTATAATTTTGCCAGAATTAAAAACATCCAGGTCAAACCCGGGTTAAGGAAATTTATAACCTGACCCAGCAGGTCAGGTCATGCGGGTCATGCGGGTCATTAAAAATCGTTAGTACCAACCTGATTTAAAAGTCGAGTTGAGTCAAATTAACCCGGGTTGACTCGTATTGTTCGGAGCACTAACTATGTACTAAACAATCCGCAGTTTCATTTAGCTCTTGAAACATTTTTACGCAGTTAATTAATGCATTAAAAGATCAAAAAAACTTGGAGAAACAAGAACAGGCAGAATGTTAATGGTCTAAACAAAATAGTGGAGGCTGGTAGGCTGGCACAAATTATTCGAGGCTTAAATAAATTTATTCCAAGATCTTACATATAAGCAGCTTCTTTGAAGCCAAAATACGGCTGAAATTGAAAAAAAATTCGGCAACATGTATATTTTAAGCAAACTCCTAAATTTATTCAAAGAAAACTTATTTTCTTTACTTGATGAACAAGAGCACTTTTAATGTTCTTTCTGCTTTCATTTTTTTTAGGATCGATCTCGTGAGTCTCAATGAAAATATGGATTTTATGGTTACAAATTTTACGAATCTAAATTTCAAAACGCAGATTTTATTACAATTTTTTTTTTTACAATTTACTATATCTAACAATAAATTTGAACGCAAAATAAATAATTGATTGAAAACTTAACTCAATATTTAATATTTCAGTTGAACACTTGAACATAAAAGTTTAATTAATAAATTTGAATTGTAAAATTTCGTTTTAGGTTAATGTGAACTTTCTTAAGTTTGAATATTAGGAATAATGTGAAGTTTTTTGGGTTCGAATGTATGTAAAGTCTTTTTAATTTGATAAGCGTTTATATCATCTATTTCGTCTATAATATTTTATTATGTAAAATAAAGTCTAATTACTTCGTTAAATATAAGTTTATTATCGCCGTTATAACTAAATTAAATAGTGAAATAACGTAGTTATATTCTTATTTCATAATAATCAGACGGACTGGTATCTTTAAATCCCAAACTATTTAATAAATTGAGCGTCTTAAATAATTCTTTTAATTTAATTTGCTATTTTGGTGTGAAATTTTGAAAAAATCCTATTCTACAATAAAATTCATTAAGATAAACTGATTGAACCTATGTTATTTCTTATATTATTTTAGTTTTAACATTGTTTTTCGTCTAAAATATATTTTTTTAAAATTATAAGATATTAACAAAAGGATAATAATAAATTTAAAAGTAAATTGTTTTCATAAATCAAATTATTTTATTATATGTCACCAGAACATTTCTTTTTAAAAATAAAAAATTATTATTGATAATAATATACTTATTTAAATACACGATACACGATATATCAATATTATTTATTTAACATACATGAATTTAATTCAAATCAAATTTTGAATCAAATTGAATTATTATTAAAAAAAATTTTTGATAGGAAAAAGAAATAATATTCAACAGCAAAATAAAAAGTCAAAATATTAATATTATTGTTAGGCAAATTTTTTACATAGTATTTTCTTCTTATAAATGATAACGAAATAGTCGAAATACAACTTTTTTAATATATAAAAATATTTTATTTTATTTTTTGTTTGCTTGATTTGTATTTCCCGTTATCAGTTATACACAGTCAAATCACTGCGTCTAATACTCTAATACGTCTAATAAATAATCTGTTAATTATCCGGATTTATTTATTTATTTATTTATATCACAAAGAAATGCATCAGGAAATCAATATAATAATTTCGGAAAGTAGTACAAATAGAAAAAATTACTCGATTTTTTTTTCGTCATGCATCACGTGATATAAATAGCGCAAGTTAAAAAAACAGTTTAATTTATTTTGATGCTAAATATTACTCAAGATTTCTTTATAATATTAAACCATTTCTTGAGGTTTACATAGGTTGAAGTTATTACTTGACTGATAATTTGTTGATTGTAATTAATGAAGTTGGTTTATAAAATTGTAATTGTAATTGTAATTACATTTTAATAGTTAATACAAGTATAATGACGATAACAATGATTATGAAATCATCATTTTTCCATGCAAGGCAACAAAAGAATTTATTTTACATTTGTTAAAATTGGAAATTTTAAATAGAACTTTTGTCATTAACCTAACTAAATTTATTTATATCTCCTGAAAATTTTAAGAAAACTATACCAAAATAATACCGGGTGAAATTTATCCGATGCAAGTTACAGTTGATCCTGAGCAGCTAATACAATGAATTATGATCAATTATTGATCAACATAATGTATTAGTAATTAAAGAATTTTCTCTCAAGAAATTCATTCGGAAATAATTTCAATTTATCACATACTTTATTTATATTTATATTCTAATATTTATTTGATACTTATAATAGTTATATAAAAATATATATTTAAGAAAATCTATTTATATTATTTATTTCATATACGGTCAAATTTCCAAGGTTTTGGATATATTGAATCGAAAATTTGACCAATAAAAAAAGTTTGTTCCTTAGAGAAATGATGAAAAAAATTTGTAAACTTATTATTAAATTATTAAGTAATTATCAAGATATTGGGATAGGTGAAATTCAAGATTCTGTTTCTGTTCTGGTGTGAGTTTTAATAATTCTCGTTCAACATTTGCTTGAATTTCAATCCCGTGGATATTTTTATTTAAATATTTAGCGATGCTAAAAGGAGAAACGATCTTACATGTTATTTTATAAGACCTATTTGTATATTGATTTGCATAAAAAAATATAATTTCATTTTCATTAATTTTCATATTTTCTTTGTTAATTAATGACTTATTTAACGTTTTTACGACAATATCGAATGGTATCTCTTCACATTCAACATCGTAAACGTAAACATCATTAAAAAAGAAAAATTGACGATCTGACTGTTGATGAGTAGGAGCTTTTACGGTATGATAATCTTGGTAATTACCGTAACTGGCCTGTTCAACGGTAATAGTATTGTAACCATTCGCATTTAAAGCGTCATCCATTCTGTTATTAAATTGAGGATTATCGGCGTACTGAGTTCGTACGTTATAATCCCGGTAATTACCGTTGCCGATCTGTTCTGTAGAAATACGATCATTCATGTTTAAAGTGGGGCTCACTCTAAGATGAGAATCATCAATGTATGAATGGGACTGCTGATAGACTGGATCTTGTACATTATTATAATCCTGAGAGTAATCATTCACATTTAAAGCGGGATTCACTCTAAGATGAGAATCATCAATATGCTGATAGACTGTGTTATAATCACTTTCTACTCGTTCGGTATCATCAGAATAAGGTGTAATTCTATCATCTTGAAAGGTATCAATGTTTGAACGGATTTGCGTATGATTTGATTGCATATTCTAGACAGAGACAAATAAAAGATAAAAAAAAGAGAGAGATTTAAAAATTTATTGATTGTATGTATGTATCAACTTTATTTTATGTATACAGTATATATACAGTATATACTGTCTAAAGGGAATAAATTTTTCTATACGAGAGTTTTTACATGCAATATAATATATTTATTTTTTTTAAAAAAAAAGTGTTAAATTTGTGATCAAATTTTTTATTGAAAAAAAAGGTTGACGTTACCCTATATATGTTATATGATCGGAGAAGATCACTAGTTAAAACACCGAAAATCTACCTTTATTTGTTAATTAATGATAATGTGATAGGATGGTATTTCTGTGCAAATAACTGAAATAACAGTCAATTTCTTATTATTGAATTTACTGTATATATTCATAATAAATCATACTTCAAGATATATACATTTTACAATAAATACGTAACAATACGCCAAATTGTTTCAATCTATTTAAAGGTATATATAAAAAAAGAAATAAAATTATTTTTGAATGACTTTTGATTTAATCCTTATATATATTAACCAAAGGAACCCTCCTCACACACACAAAAAAAAAAAAAAAAAAAAAAAATTTAAATCCTTTTAAATTTTAAATTTGGTATAGATTTATTTTTTTTTATTTAATATAATTTGAATTTATCAATAACGGAATCAAAACTCCGATTATGTATACGTGCTTATTTTACTTATTTATTAGGGCTAAGTGTATATGATCGGAGTAACCTTAAAATCGCTCCGTCAAATAAGTAATCATATTTCTTTGTACCCATGAATAAAATCCATATATTTTCATAAAAATCAATAAAAATAAAAAAATAAGTAAAAATAAAATTATGTCGTTTATAATAATCGAAATCATATTAAGATTTTGTTAACTTTTTAGGAAAACCAAAATGAACTACTATAAGGCATAGTAAATTATTCCTGAACCATATTTAAAAGTGAATTTCCCTATTGGACAAAAATAATAACGAATAAATTATATTCCTTTACAATAAAAAAGTATTTACTATATAGTTATTTTATTTATATATTATAACAATAATGAGTTTATTCATAGTGCCTGTTTGACGAGATCGACATAACCGTTTTTAATCACCGGAATTGTACTCCGAAACGAACAGAGGTTGATGGATATTTTTTATAAATTTATTCCTAAAAGTAAATATTGTTTTCCAAAGATATCGATAATAGCAGTTTTTAAGTATGTTCTCATTTTTTTTTTTAAAAAAGTAATTTTATTGAAAATCTTTATACAATGAGATGAATGAAATACATATCTTTTAACCGATTATTT
The DNA here is from genome assembly GCA_003833135.1 of Oehlia diaphana. Taxonomy (NCBI): domain Eukaryota; kingdom Fungi; phylum Glomeromycota; class Glomeromycetes; order Glomerales; family Glomeraceae; genus Oehlia; species Oehlia diaphana. The sequence continues at coordinate 24,443 of QZLH01001453.1, forward strand.
ATGTACAAATTATAATGGTTAAAGTAGTAGCTTGTTGTTCACAGCACATGCACGTTACAAAATAGACAAAAAAATAAAATAAAATAAATTTGTCTGGAAGCCTATTAAAGCGTCCACAAAGGGGGAGTACCTTGTGGTCGGCGTAAGCTAAGGCGTAGCTGTATCATCGTGATGACTCACTCGACTACCCAACTTTATAGAATAAATAAAATTGTACAATTATTTTTATATATTAAATAAATAATTAGTTGATTATTTATATAGTGCTGTAATTAATTATCCATCAATGCTCATTGTAGATAGTCTTAATTAGGAAATTGATTAAAAGCAATGTTAGTAAAGGTTGCGATCGACAAAATATTCAAAATTATATAAAGGCTACAAAAGATTCTTTTTTTTTTTTCTCAACTTAAACAACTCGATCTACAATTTGTGAAGTAAGATTTTCAATAGTGTGCTTCTTCTACAATGCACAGTTCATACAAATAGCTTCTAATATTTTGATATTACTTTTTAAATAATTCACTTTGGATGCTATTTTTTTTTTTTTTTCTAGAAAAATACTCGATCCAATTTAAACATGAACCAAGATCAAGCTTTTAACCCACTACCTCCGTTCGTCTCACCGCAACAGAACCTTACTTCCGAAAATACTCCTCACGTGACTACTGTGGATGCCGTTCATCCTAGTACGCAAACTCCTCAACTTACCACTATACCTCTTCATCCTACCACCTTTTTTTTCCGACCACCGAATGATTTTTGTCATTATTACGTTAATTGTAAAGAAATTTGCTACGATACTGTCACCTACTTATTAAACAAGTCACCAAATGATAATAACGTTCAACCTAACGAAAATGAATGTATTTTCTACTATCGGCAACAAATTGATACCAGGTTTTATCAGGTATCATGCGAAATCGTTTCTCCTATCCTTATTAATGATTATTTGAATAAAAATATCCTCGGAATTTATACACAAAATTTGGAACAAGAGAACTTAACATTTACCATCAATCAAAAAGATAATCTTGAATATCATTTGAAGCAATATTTAAGCCTTTACTTACTTAATTAAATTAGAAATTTTCGTTTCATATTTAAATTTATTCGGTTTATAATTTTAAGGAATATTATCGTTTGTCATATTTATCAAAGAGAAATTATAAGTTTATGAAATAAAGCTCAATTAAGATTTTTATTATGATCTTATTTTAAGAACAAGTTTTTTGTAACTGATCGGCAACATGAAAAATAATTTTAAGCTTGTGTATAATTTTGTTAATCAACGCAAAAACAATCCGATCGTCGATTATAATTAAGATTTAAATATTGTAATACCTAAGCCCGTGATAAATCACGTTGCCACCTTAGATATTAACAAAATCACACTTTATTAATGATAAAATATAAATACACTGGTTTAACAATATTAGTTATAAAATAATAAATTCTAATTAAAATTTCCTCATGACGATCCCCTTTCCTGGTCCATGGACCCCGTATATTTATAATTTCTTGAGATCCTAAGAAATAGCTGCGCCTCAAAGTGGAGAATCCCAACCATTTTCCAAAATAGGTTCCAAATGAATTTGTGGGTTTGTAACTTTTATTTTCCAAATTATTCCCACATTTGACTTTTCCTTTTTCCACCTTCAAAATTTCCTTCCCACAAACTCCTTTTGATCAGTTGATATCTCAAAGTTACACGATCTACAAATTAATTACCTGAACTCTAAGTCACCTGATATAAATAATCTATTAGTTTAACGTCATTTCGGACGCTATCCTATTGGTTGATAGTTTAAAGTCATTCCGGACCAATTAAAAATACAATTTTAAACTAAAATTTATATACTAATTTTAAATATAATACTGCTCACAATTAATAAATTTACTATGTATACTACGGCATTACAATATATGTAAACAAGAATTTTCTTGCGTATGAATAAACTAGTAAACTTGTTGTTAAATGACCCTATTCTTCAAACTTTGCTTAAAAGTAAAAATTGTAAAATAATATATAACAGATAATAAATGTATACCGTAATACTAGAAAAGTAGCTCAAATTATCAATGACATTTCATAAATTATAAAAAAAAGAGTTTGCTTTGCAGATGATAATGAGTATGTCAATTTAAAATCTTTATTTGAAGAATTTGTTAATTAATTAGTAATTTTATTAATAGTCATATTGATCAATATTAATCTGAAGAATTACTAATTAAATTACTTATGAATGCAATGATGAAATTTTAAAAGTATAATCAAAGAAATGTGTAAACTTTATATTTGATTAACAAAAAATTAGCAAGAAAATTAGTTCTTGATTTTAAAATTAAAAATAATCAATTTTATTTAAAAATTATTTCATTCAAATATGAATTATTTCATAATTCTCCAAGAATTCTTTCTAACATTAAAAAAAGTATTATCGGAGAATATAAATAAATGAATCACGTTATTCACGTATCAAATATCACGTTCAGATCACATGATTAAAACCGCAGAAGAGGTGACATTTTTATGTGATGCCCTTATTGTCACACATTAATCGTCGCCCTGCAATATTTATAATACACACCAATAAAAACAGTACGCGCCAATCACGTGACAAATTGTGGCAAATCGAAAATTAAATCTTTATAAAAATTTTACTTTAATAGCACTATAAATTTTAAATAACAAACTATATTATTATACGAATTTTTAGCAAATTACTATCAAGTTAACCCTAAAATATTATGAGTACTAGCCAGCAAACCGGGGCAACGCCCTATCATACAGGCTAGTGATATTGATATTCAGCAATCAAATTCTTACAATAATTTTAAATAGTTCAACAAATTTTCTTTTGAAAAATGCTTCGTTTTATCTAAGAATTATCAATTTAAAATAATAATATACTTATTTTAGATTTTGTTGGTCAATGGCCGAAATTAGTAAGATATAATAAGAATCTATAGATACACCTAAAGAGTTTCTTTGAAAGATATTATCGCATTTTATTAATTAACTGAAGGAGATCAAGTTGCTAATTACATAATTACAATGAAATTCCATTAATGCAACAAATGAAGGATTCATTCTTTATAGATTTTTATTAGTTAATTCTAATATTGAAAATCAGAATTTAAATACATATATTTTGGATTACATTTTAAATTTATGGACTGATGAAAAATTATTCCCTACTTGTTTATTATAATGTTTACACACTTATTGTTAGTGAAATTAAGGTATGTATTTAATAGATTTTTATTGAATTTATTTTTTATTTTTAATATTTTACTATTTGTATCCTGTTGTGTTGTAACAGGTTCAAATGAGTTTAAATCAATATAAAAATTTTTGTTTTATACAGTATTTAGATAAATTAGATCTTTTAATATTTAACGTGTTTTTTTTTATTTTAAGAAAAATATATATACTTATAACTAAAAAAAACCATACAAAGCATATTTATTCAATAAAAGATATTTTATTTTGATTATGTCACCAATCCAAACCTAAGAGGTGAAAGAATGAAAAAAAAGAAAATAGAAAAAAAAAATTTTGTTTTTGTTAAGAAAATAAAGATGTACTCTTTTCTTTTTTTCTTGCTTTCACTATGCGATAATAGTGTGTTATTCAACACTAAAAACTCATTAATTAATAGAAAATATTTATTATTAAAAATTATTGTGAGACTCATGAGGCCAATTCGACTTTCTTAGCCTTTCATGAAGCTGAAAAATGATACTGGCTTGATAATGTTCGATTGCACTTTTTGATTTCCAGTTTTTTATTTCATTGAAACGGAAATAATCCATCTTTTTGCAAAGAACATGAAGGTATAATTCTGTTTTTCAAGTGAAAAACGTTCATAGAGAAAAACCTGATTACTAATCATATAATTATGTCATCAAATATTACAATTAATCTCTCAGATATGCAAATATTACCTTCTTGATCCTCCTCTTGACCTGGTCAAAATATGCATGTCTGAAATTAAAAACATTAACATGTTGTTATTTCATATTTTTACAAGAGTGTAGAATTTTTTGTAAGACATAAACACTAAAAAATAATATGGTACTTATTTTTTACTGAGAAAGCCTTCGCTCATAATGTCCATCTAAATCACATTTGAAGACTCATTTTCAAAATGTTTTATTTTTGTGAAGTTCAGGTTTTGCTTTAAAAACTGCAATGTTCTGCAATTTTAAGAGATGGAAAGCTTGACCCAACCTCTTAGTTAATTTCTGTCTGAATGACAGCTAATTGTCCATTAGTCAATTGCATACAATAAATTCTGTTCCTATAATATTATTAAATGATACAAGATAATAATTAACATTAGAAAAAAAAAATAAAAAATTTTAATGAAACCATTAAAATAATTCAAATTTTTGGTAATGAAATTAATTCTATGTCAAATGTTATTATTTTTGGTAGGTAACATGTAGAAAGATTGAATAATATGTACTACCACATTTGTAATTAATTTCAGTGATGAATGATGAATAAAATTCTCGCTAATTTCGCTAATTGCACAGGTCTTCTTCTGTATAACTTGTTTTATGATCTAAACATATATTTTATTAAACTTCATGAAAAAAATTAAACCATAATTTAAAATAAATAATTGTAAATTTCATTTATATTTAAATTTTTTTCATGATTATTATTCCTATTATCAACATGTAAATATTAATTTTTTACTGTATACATAAATTTATAATTATGAAAATTTTTTTTCTTTTTCCAATAGGAAAATTTTATTTGTTATAATGAGTTTAGGACATCCTTCATCAATACTAAATTACTAATACTATATTTATTTTTTTGAAGTAAAATATCCGAAGTATTTAATTTTTTTTAAATAAATAATATAAAATACAAGTTATATATGATATACTCTATAACCTCTAAATGAAGTAATATTATAAAAAGTTAATAATATTAATTAATAATATTAATTAATAATGAAAGAGTTTCTTTGATCAATTAATATAAATTAATACATTTGTTTGAATTTATGGTATCATACTAGCCTATAATGAAAAGGAAATCAATGTTACTCATTCCTAGAAACATGATTGAGGACGTAACTTTTTATCAATGATTCAGCTTCAAGGTGATGATTATTCGAAGTTAATTTAAAAAGTTTTCTGAAAAATTTTTTTTATATTACAGTAAAAACATTTCATTTTTTTTTTTTTTTTTTTTTTTTTTAAAAAAAAATTTTTTTTTTTTTTTTTTTTTTTTTTTTTGTAAACTAGACACGTTTTTTTATATTAAATTATGCATTTCATTTAATAACTAAATTTATTAAAAAGATACATTTTGTTAACTATAATACAATCTAATTTCTGTTATAAAAAGCTGTTTATAATATAGAGTATCAATGAAAAAAAATGAAAAAAATAATCTTTTTATAACTTAAGACATTTCTTTTTATAGCTATAAAAAATTTTTATTTTTTTGATAATTTCCAATAAAAAAAAAAAATGGCATGTCCGTTTATTGTAGATGATCAACCAATTACATCGGGAGTTGTATTCTATGTAGATTTATATGAAAAATCTATGTAAAATTTATATACACTATTCTACATAGTTTTAAATACCCAACATGGATTTTACGTAAACCTGATCTTACATGTAAAGTAAATTTATATAGAATTATATAGAATTTTTATTTAAAATTCAAATGAAGTCTATATTTTTTAAATAAATATTACATTTAATATTATTTGTTAATTTGCAAATAAAGCTTTCATTTTAAATTATTGCATAAATACATTCTAAATCTTACTAACAAATTATCTAATGATATACATTAGATTACTATCACTCTCTGACCTGCTTTGCTAGTCCAATTTACATATAAACAGTTTCATGATAATATAATATCTACAAACACCATACTGGACTTTACACAAGTCGTTTTACAACTTCACAAATCATTGGCCAAATATGCCTTATATGTCATATGATACATGTGGTATGGTATACCTTCTAAGATTAAAGAAATTAAACAAAGTATCAATCAAAAATAATTTTGCAACTTGCACTAATAATATCAACATATCCCATAATTATCTTGGAGGGAGTATAGTTCATAACTAAGTCCCCAGTATTAATTTCCTCATTAGTTTATATTTTTCGTGTTTTCTGTAAACTGTCATTATCATAAAGATACAGTTTCCATTTATTTTCATCATATATGGACATTTTTAAAAAAAACTTATTGCAATCAATTAAAATGATCACAGATAGGGATGGCAACGGTCAGTCACGGTCGGTTATCGGTCGGTCATAACCGGTTAAGGGCCTTTGACCGACCAACCGTTTTGGCTGACCATTTTTCTGACCATTTAACCGACCGTTTAACCGACCGTTTAACTGATAACTTTTTTCTTTTTAACGATGTCGGCTCCACCTGCCACGTGAAGACGTCAAAGTTAGTAAAATCTAGATATTATATGTTGGTTGGTTGGTTGCTTGGTTTAGATTTGTTACGAACGAAGTGCGAGAGTTTCCCTTCATTAATAAATCTCTCCAGACTCCGTTATCCACTTCTTTAATTATTGCACTCTTTGGATTCTTCTCCTGTTCATTAATATAGGTAATGTACATTCGGACTAATAGAACTATTATGTTCATGCCTTTCACATATACCTTTGGTTAGTAATTAGTTGACTACGCACTTTTACTCATAAGAAAAGGCTAAAGAATCGAGTCAAAATAATTAGAGGGTTAAAATATTCAAAATATCAATTTTTATTTTTCTCAATTCATAATCTGATTGCTTGACTATCAAGTCAAAAATGGGTCCTTTTTATAAAATT
>QZLH01001454.1:10225-21257 GCA_003833135.1 Oehlia diaphana
GACCTAATTACAGTATTACGACCTAATTACAGTATTACGACCTAATTACGGCATTACAACCTAATTACAGCATTACAACTTTTGCTTTTTAATGTAGATAGGTTGCAACCTATTACATACGACACTGTATTTTAATATTACAGTTACGGCTAACATCTTTATGACAGACCAAATAAAAAGAGCTACAAGACAGATTCGTCAAAAAGAGCAAAATTTACAACAGGATTTAATCCAGAAGCAATGAAGGCGATATGATACAGAAGCTATACGTGACAATAAAATTATCTGAAGGCAAAATGCTGAGGGGGTGGAACAAATGGTTATTGCCGACCTTCATCAGTTGCGAACTAATACTCAAAATCAAGTAAATAGAATGTTAGACAATATAACAGGAAAGCGAACCCGTATTGGTATATTGCTACAGGAAAAATTTGCCTTACAATTGCTGTATCAGCGAAATGCCCACCACCTACAGCGAAGTAGAGGAGATATAGGTCTGTTAGAATATAATCAAGATAGGCTCTATGAGCGATATGAGAAATGGAAAAATAAGACCTATGCCGAGCGCCAAAATATTTTAATTTTGCAGGTACAAATATTTGCATTACAAAACAATCTTCCACATATTGGAATGGCAGGGTATACTCCCAAAAGATTCTCAGGTAGAGCGAATGAAGATATAGATGAATTCATAAAAGATTATAGACTCTATCTTACGGTGGCCAACATCACTACTACTAATGCAGGTGGTAAACAGAGAGCTTTAGAGCTATTCTGGTCTTGCTTGACAGATAAGGCATCACATTAGGCTGAAGATAAGTTTAAAGGTAAAAAATGGTGATTGAATCATGTAAGATATGGGAATGCTTTAGCAAATATGGCCGCCGTAGTGGTCCTAAATAATGCTAACATAACGGCTGCTATGATTATTGCGCCTGATGGTACTCCACCACCAGGATTGGCAGCTGAAGCTACTGGCGCTACAGTTATTCTGACACATAATGTTTACGCAGATGAAGATTGGTCTCTTGCTAGTGGATGTCCCATCGATGCTGGTATAGCAACCAATGCCCCGAATGGAGCTTTAAATAACAACAATCATATAGTCCTTCCTGATATCAATATTAGTCAGGTCATCTATTGGTTTAAAAGGAATTATCCTACAGTTGTTCAAGAGCAACAGGAATTGATTTTTGGTACTTTGACTCAAGGTTCCGATTCAGTTAGAAATTACTATAGAAAGATAAATAAATATGTATGCTAGCTGGGCTCAAATATCTGAATAATTTATATGTGGCTTGACTCCTGAAAACAAGTTGGAAATGAAACGATTGGGTTTAAACAGACCTTTAAATTATGAATTGATTGAGACACTGGAAGAGATTGAAATAGAAAGGAATAATTTACTTCTGGGTGAAGATATTTATAACCAGCCTGCTATCAAGACAAAACCAAAAACATCTTCTCATCAGGATATTTCTACAGAAGATGTTGATAGTATTGTAAATAATAGGATTCAGGCGTTACAGCAACCACCAGCAGTTCAATCACCAGCATCTTCGTTTGGTCAGGAAAATGTTATTAAGACTAACTTACAAGCCATGTTTAAATCCTTTCAAGAAACTATATCCCAGAGGAATAAAACTCTGAATAATAGTAAAAAATCAGTCAGAAAGAAAGCAGAAGATCTTGCTATTAAACGTTTTTTTAGTGATCTACTAAGAGAGAGAGGCAATGAAGCTCCTGGTATAGATTATGACCCTATAGATAATATTACTGACAGTATGGCCAGCATAATACTAAATAGTGCCACAATAAATGCTATCAAATCTGCTGTTAGAAGTGCTATGTACCAAGTGTGGTAGATTTGGACATACTTCTCGAAAATACTCTGTAAAGAAGAAAAAGAAAAACAAGAAGTCGAAGAAAGGTAAGGTCAATCTCGCTATAGAACTAGATTCAAATTCAAATTCTTCTTCAAAAGATACCCCATCTAGCGATAATTCTGATTCTGATACAAGTTCCTCTGATTCTTCTGACTCTGATGGCGATCTTAATGTTCATATAACTAAATCAAAAAAAAAGTGAAGCAGAAGTCTAGCGCCATGCCAAGAGAAATTCCACCAGATGAAACTATTCGTAAAGTCCTTCTAAGTGAACTTAAATTAACTTTTCCTGAACGGTTTTCCCATGAATCTAGCACCGTTATATCTAAACAGATAGTGGCTGTTCACTAAGATTAGGGCTCTGATCGGTATCGGTAAATACCAAACTGAACTGATCAGTTTCAGTATCGGATCGGTTTCAGTTTTGCAATTTACCGAAACCGAACCATTCGGTAAATTATCGATCGGTTTCGGTAACTGCGGTTTCAGTATCGGTTTTGCGATTTACCAAACCGATTTATCGAAGTTAAAAAACGTTGCGAAACGTTTTTTAACATGTAAAATTAATAAATAAAAAAACGTTTCGCAACATTTTTTTATCAAAATAGTTAAAAAACGTTGCGGAACGTTTTTAACATGTATAAAAAAACGTTTCGCAACGTTTTTTATTGAAACTGTTAAAAAACGTTTTAAAACGTTTTTTAACATGTAATTTGGCAATAAAAAACGTTTTTCGCAACGTTTTTAATTATTTGAACAAAAAACGTTGCGAAACATTTTTTATTAATAATTTTATAAAAAAAAACGTTTTTCACAAACATTTTTAATTGTTTTAATAAAAAACGTTGCGAAAATGTTATTTATCAAGTAATTTAATAATAAAAAATGTTTCGCAACATTTTTTAATTGTTTTAACAAAAAATGTTGTGAAACCGTTTTTTTTTATTAAATTGCTTAATAAAAAATGTTTTCGCAACGTTTTTTAATTCTTTTAATAGAAAACGTTGTGAAAATGTTTTTTATTAATAATTTCACGTTTTCGCACATTTTTTTAATAAATAACGTTGCGAGAATGTTAAAAATCGAACCGATAATGAATTGGTAAATCGGTTCAGTTTTCGGTAATTACCAGTCGGTTTTGGTACTGATGATTACTGAAACCGATCGGTTTCAGTAATTAACAATACCGTTACCGATCAATTCGGTTCGGTTTCGGTTTTGGCAAAAACTGTACCGAACCGAACCGATCGGAGCCCTACCAGAGATAGTATTTCAAAACAATACACTGGCATCTTTTAAAGATTCAGATGAGTCCAGCCTGGAGGAGTCTTTAGATGATCCAATGGAAATCGATTTCGTCAAGAAGAAGGAGCTGAAAACGAGTGTTGCTACTGTGAAGTGCAAAATCAAACGCTTAAAGATTCCAGTCATGATTCTTAACTTCGGGCCAGAGCCTCCCATTATAACAGAGAATATTGTTGAACGTATTGGAGCTAAAATTGATAAATCTAAAATACATGATCTTGAGGGCATTTCCACTGTTCCAGTTGAATCTATTGGGGTTGTCCGCAACTTACCCATTACTCTAGCTCCTAGACTTACCATTATTAAAGATTTTATCATTATAAGATATCGCAAGCCAACCCTAATATTTTCTAATAAACTCTTAAAGAAATATAGATGCGCTGTGGACTGAAGCGCAGAAGAGCTAAAAATTCCTTTCAATGGCAAAGATTATATTATCCTGGTCACTATGCATAAGGTCAAGAACAAGCTCGAGGTGAATTGCGTAACCACTACTTCTGAATGTGATGATCTGTTAACTCTGGATTGCATTTCACAGGATTTGCAGGACTCAAGTGAGGAGGACATATTAAAAAAAAAGTGAGTTATGCAAAGCGCCTTTTGGCTGAGAAACTCGAAAAAATGCTATATAGCACTCTTAAGTCTAAAGAAAATCTTAACGGACTATATGAGAAGTTGTTATCACGTTATATCGAACTAAATGAAAAATATCTCTTACGTGGCTAGTATTCTATTCAGTTTTTCTGTGATTTTTCTGTCTCTCTTATCTTCTTTCTCATAAAAAGCTCCTAATTCCTCATTGCTTATATTTAAACTTTTTGAAGTTAGTGGTGTCTGAATAACAGGTAATCCAGAGATATGAACGGATTTGGACTTAGTTTTTTTTTCCTCCAGTCTTTTTTACCTTACTTTCAGCAATGGTGATACACTCTGCTGGAGCCTCAGGTATGTTCTATCTATCTATATTATTTTTACTCGAATAAGAAAGTGGGACTGCTAAATAGTTCCATTCGACCCTTCCTACCTCCTGCCCTCTCCAAATCTGGTATAAGCAAGAGGTTGATATATGAAATTTTTTTCTTAATTGTTCCAGGGGCTTGGACTTCATATCTTGGTATTGCATGATATCTTCGTAATCTGCAGATGATAATTTTATGGCATCAGATCGCATATACTGTATCTTCTAGGTGAGGAGTTTATCATATTGGTAGTCAATCGCACTTGCGCTGATTTTTATACTATTTATAAAAAATGTGTATGCGAAATATTAATACTATGTGGTCTATGTGAACTATCAAAACTATGCAGAGAACCAGTATTATGCAGAGTATCAAAAGGATTAGTTCTATACATGGTATAGAGACTATTTGTAGTATTAGTAAAAATGTGCATAAAAAAATTAATACTACATGGAGTATCAGAAGTATTGGGAGTATCAGGAGTATCAGTACTATATGCATTATGGGATCCAACTATCCTATAAAAAATTTTTAGTCACATATTTTTTAATATACTAGCAACTAAGCCAAAAAAAAAGGCTATGACCAATGTACATACCTTGAATGATATTAATAATAAAGGCGATGATTCTTTCAAGGAGGTCGATCAATGACTTGGTGGTACATATGAGCAAGAGCTTAAAGAAAAATTATATTCCGCTCTTAAATCTAAAGCCGAAATTAATAATCTTAGTGAAAAAGTGGTAGATAAGTACAATGAGTGAGAAAAGGAGTTTGAAAATAAAGCTAGCCAGTTAATTGCGTCCACTACTAAGGTTAGATCCTAACTTATTTCTGAATAGAAGTCTCATTCTGAGAGTCAACGTGAGCTTGAAGCCAGATATACTGCCGAAATCAAATTGCTCAAATCAGAGATTAAAATACTGAAGAGAAAGGCGACTTTGACCCAGAAAGCTTCATCTATTAATAAGGATACAATTCTTTCTTTTAAAGCTAAAGTACGTGAATTAGAGCGAGCGAATGAGAACCTTAATTCAAAAGAATATACAATAGAATGTATGGAAAAAGGGATAGAGTCATAAAATAACATATTCAAATGGGAAATAGATGCTTTGTCTTCAGGGCAATTAAAGTTAATAGAGGCAAATTCACGTCTCCAGGAGATAATCTCAAAAAAAGATAGTGAAATAGCAGAGCTTTCTAATCCTCCACCTCTGCCTATGAATGATTCATCACAAAAACTACCAGGTTGGGTCAGTGATAATCTAAGACCCCTTGTCTATAATCACGGTCTTAAAAATAAAGTTATGGAACTCGATAAAAGTTTTGCTAGAGAAAATATATTAGAGGCTTTGCAAGAACTATTACCCTGGGATGAGATGGTTTTGAGAAGCCAGACAGATATCCTACCCGATCAATCCATTTATGGTCAACCAGCAAATTCTGAAAACTTTCTTTCGAGAGAAGGGGTTGCAAAGCAATTAGGTGGTGCAGAAGCAGAAGCAGAAGCAGTACCATTATCCCAAAAAATGCTTCTAGCACCAGTGACTATTCCTGTCATTACAAGTTTTCTAATGTTACTGATGGTAATGTATTCCATACTTGCTTTACTACTGATTGCGGTTTTATGGTTTGTGGTCAAGAAATGCCAGAATTCATGAAAAAAAAGTAATACTAAGTACTCTCCTAACCAGAACTATATAAATAGGATCCATGCAAAACACCTCTTAACCAGGCTAGATATTTATCATCTCAATATCTAATTAACTACTGTATAAGTACTGGTGCTAGTGGGACTTCTTTGAATCTTTTTTGGATATGAGCTAATACCTTTTCTGATAAAACTTTGGGCAGGTTTATCAAGATTTTTTTAGCTTGGACTACCGTACATGCGAATAACCATCCAATATGAATTTGGTCACCTCCCTTACCATTATGCCCATGATGTAAAAATCGATAGTTATCCATTACAATATCTGCCATTCCTTTCTGATCTGATATTATCTTACTAAATAGCCACCTATCCTCTTCTGTGATCGGAAGGCTAATTTCATTTGATTCAAATCCTATGTACTAGGAAACTTAGTCATGTAGTTAAGCCATTATACCAATAAAGCTTAAGTCTAAATAAAACTGTTAATATTATATGAGAAAAAATATATAAATATTGCTAACAATCAGCTTCATCTCCAGTATATCTGAGGCTGGCTATGAGATTGGAGGATGACCTTTCGTGACCAGAGGTCAGAAGATCAATTATAGAAATTGAAGTTAGCCAGTATTATTACAAGCGAAAAAATATATAAATAATATTATAAGTTTTCTTAACTGAAATTGCCATACCGCCGCTAGAATACTTAATAATATAATCTGATGATCTTGTCTATATCGGCTTTAGACAAATCATCTTTTTTATCATCCTGTAACTTTGATAATATTCAATAGCGTGTGATTTCTAGACCAACCACTTTGTACCACGTGTTTCGGAAACCTGCTAGTAGCTTACGCTCATTCAAATAATATGATGTTAAATATTATTCTAAGGATATTGCTCGCTTCTTAGTAACTAATTTATACATACTTTTTCTATACCCTATATCAACTTTGAAAATTTCTTTAAGCAATGATGAAAGTTTTAAGCGGATAGATTCTTCTTGTTTATCTAGCACATTGAGAAAGGATTGGTAATAATCATTGTTAGTCAGGTGTTCTCCCTTGTCGGCATAAGTAGTATCAAATAATTTTTTTGCATAAATGCATGTCCCTTCCCATAAATGAGATATGATAGTTTTATCTTTTTTCAGATATCACGTAGGCTTTTGATATACCCCTTAATCCACTTTTCAGCTGATTTCTGCGCTAAGACATCTCTTATTTTTAATACCTCATCTTCATCCATTTCGTCTTCATTATTTTCATCTTCGTCCAGATCATCTCCATCCACCCCACCATCATCTGCTTTACTATCACCTACTTTATTACCATCTTTTAACTTTTTTAAGGCCCCCAGCACAATTTCAGATGATGGCTAGTGTCTATCATCATAGTTTATAAATTGCGCACAGAGGCCAATAATGGTTTTTAGATAATAACTGATATTGATCTTTTTACCTAATCGCCTCACTACCTCTGGATACTCCATTTTATCTTCTACTCTCTGTGATAAATCATTCTCAACTACAATATACTCAAAGCGTTCACCTGGTTCTGGAATTTTATAAAGATAAAGCTCAGGTATTAGGCCCTTTTTTATGAGCCGTTTGGCATCTGCTTCTTTACAGGTGTGTCTATCTCGCATTTGTGAAATGAAATACTGGACACTCTTGTTATTTTTATTGGCTTCTACATAGCAGTTTAATCACTCCATTAAGATCTATCTGCGAAATATCATTTATGGTCTCTTTAAGTACGTCTTTCACAATCTGATGCAAGGTGCGAATATTATCATTATCCAGCCTCATAGATTCATTCATGACCTTCTTACCCACCTCACGAAAGTATTTAGACTGTCCTCGCTTTACAATCTCAACCTCTTGAATGAAAAGCTTATTATTAAAGTTGGGCTTACTTATATGTGGGATGCCGTAATATTTTTTCTTTCCAGTAAATACTACTGGAAATAAGACTTCCTCATATGCCATTTTGAGATAAAGGGATCCGTTATCTTCCCTGAGAAAGTCATTAACTTCATCTTGAAGTTTGCTCATTGCCTCCATAGATATTCCTACCATTTCCTTCCAGTACTTTTCCTTTGATATCTTTTCTGAAATGTATTTCTCATCACACTTCCAGAAATATTCTTCTGGACAAACAAGGTATAATGAATCAGTGTTCCTATATTTTACACCGAACCCTTTACTTCTAACAAGATCGGCAATAAGCTTGATATTTCGCTGGCCAGCTGATGTTATTCCACCTGCTAATACTTACAAAAAGAAAGGAAATCCACTATTTCTGGCTTCACCGTAAAACGTATTCATATACACTTTTAAAGCGAGTTGTTTTGCATTTAGACAGGCAACAATAAAGGAAACTGAAGAGTATTCAGATTTTAGAGCATCTGTAACGTCCTTGCCCCTTGCTTCTGCCAAACTAATCTCCTTTTCTAATTCTTCTTTTTTATCTTTTAATGGAGCAAGATGTCTTTTTAGTGAATTTCGTCTAATAAGCAACTCCTCTAATACTTTTGGATAAAGGCCTTTCATTTCAGCTTGGTTTTTATGCTTTATAGACTATGCAAAAACATCACGACCATTGAATTGGAAATTAATTTCATGAAGCTTTTTACCGCTCTCCTTTAGAGATTCGGCACGCTCTCAAGATAAAATAATTTTATCAGGTGAGAGGTTGTATGTTATGATAAGGCTTGGATACAATGATGCAAAGTCTAAGCCAGTTACAGGTCATCTATTTTCGAGATCTTTTACCGGTAGAAAAACAGGCTTCAGGGTACTTGCCTGTTTCCGTTTATTCACATGGAATTGTGCTAGTTAAAATCCCTTCCTGCCACGCACCGGCACTTAAAAGATTATACACTTTCATTCCTACTGCAAAATAATATGAATCATATAATGATATGAAGGCTACAGATGCCACCTTCCTGTACTCATTAATTGCATTACACTTTACCATTAACCGCTGACAGCTAATAGCATCGATAATATAATATTCAGCTACTTCATATATCTGCTTAGCCGTTGTAGTATTGGTTTCTTTTAATGCCCTTCCATAATACTTAAACATATGATGGAATGGCATATCCAGCTTGTTATCAAGTTCACATTCCTTTAGGTAATATGCTAAACTGCTCTTTTCAGCTTTAGGATAGAATTTTATAAAACATAGTCAGACATTAATAGCTATGCACCCAGGGATTTTAAGATGCTTCAAATGGAAATCCCTATCATTGACCTTTATTGCGCTATATTAATATTGCCATTTTAAAATTTTTTTGAGGCTTGAAGGCTTTATTAACATTTAATTGTACATCCACTCAAGGACCCCTAGCTTTTTCACTTTCTCTACAATAAATCTCCAGTTATATTGTGAATCGTTAAAACCTATTTGTATATCCAGGGCTAGTAGTTTACAACACAAGGTGAAGGCTTTTAACAGATTTACTTGATTCCTGCATATAATTGTGATCCAGCGAAGGTCTGGGGCAGTTTCAACATCAACAAAACAGATCTGTTTAATGGATTAGGGTCATCTTTCCAATGAACTGATATACCGATCATAAATACGTTAGATTCATCGCTCTGTGCAGTAGGAAATTTACCTAGTCTGAGCGAACTATATGTTTCTATGTCCCATGTGAGAACAAGAGTTCAATCCCGTAAAAGGGCCAAGGGGAATAATGGATTATTATAGTTATCCTCACTTGTTGGATTGTAATTATTCACAGAAACTTGGAAGAATTAAGTACCTCCTTGAATGTATTCGTGAAAATAATTACTTAACATTGCCCAACTTGAAAGAGGTAATCTTTCTTCACAGGCTACTTTGCGATAATAGTATGTAGGATTTAGATCATCAAAAGTAGTGCTGATACCAACTTTACGAACTGCTTTTAGCACTTTATTCTGATCTTAATGATTTCATATCCTTACACAAATATATATCTTTTTCTCTATATAGTATCCTTGAAGTGGAAAAGCACTAATAGTTTTGATTCCAAACTTTGATGTGCTTCCAAGAATATTAGATACTATCTTCACTAATTTGGTCTTAAACATAGATAATGGTATCTCTTCAGGTATTATGATATCAAAGAAAGGCTTAATGCCCATAACGTTCACGATAGCTTTTTGCCTATTAATCAAACAACTAGTAATACGCAAAATATAGGTGGATACTCCATTAATATATTCAGCTTCATCACTTACAGCGATAGGCATAAAGTGTATGGATTGCTTATCAGATAAGCGTTGCTGGAGTACATCGGTCATCGCGTTATCAAATTCCAATAGAATATCATTATATAATGGAACACCGGTTAAAGGGCTGGCGCCATCATAGTGGAGGGCTGGAGCAGTTTCGGTGTGATCAGTTTGGTCAGAAATAGTTGAGGTATACATGCTAACAGTAGGTAAAGTTATTATATCACAATATATTTCCGAAATGTTTAATTAATTTTTTCGTCCTTCGAAAAAAATAGACATATAGCAAACTAGTAGGTAAATTGTAAATAAAAAAGTACTGCACCATCTGACATGATATTTTTTTTTACCACATTTTGGGATCTAGAAAGGCAACTAAATAGGCGCAAAGGGTAAGTACTCCAATATAGAACCCAGCATCCAATTAGGCACAGGAGGTCAGCACCTCGACATAAAACCAAGTATCCAAATGGCTACAGAAGGTCAATAACCCATTATATAATTTAGCATATAAACGACTCAGAAACAAGAAGAAAATAGTGGTATTTAGATTATAGTATAATGGTAGTTAGATTAAATGGTGGGTAATAGTTAGATTATATGGTGGTAAAAAAAAGTAGATAGCAAGAAAGATTTAAAGGGATAGTTAGAGCATAAAAAAGATACCCAATATGTAAAAATGAATAGATTATATGGTAGTAATTAGATTATATTATTTAGATTATATGATGGTAATTAGATTATATTATTTAGATCATATGATAGTAATTCATCAGGAAATTTTTTTAGGCGTAATTTAGTGTAATCTTTCAGAGGTGGTGTAAAATTTCGAAATATTACACTAAAAACGTAATATTACAGAAGTTTACGCTCTTAAATTTAAATAATTATAGTAATTTAATAATATCTCACTATCTACTGATCCAATCAAGACGATCTATAGCTCATTGGAATCGATGAATCGAATGGTAGTAAAATCGCATCTCTACGTTCGATAGATGAC
>QZLH01001455.1:16916-30432 GCA_003833135.1 Oehlia diaphana
TTACACAAGTTTTCAATATTGTAAGATTTACGCAATATTACGGTCAAAATATTCTGCAAATTTACAAAACTGTAAACCTGCATAATATTACGGTTGAAATATTTCAAAAATTTACGAGATTGTAAACCTGCGTAATATTACGGTTAAAATATTTTGAAAATTTACGAGACTGTAAACCTGCATAATATTACAGTTAAAATATTTCAAAAATTTATGAGACTGTAAACCTGCGTAATATTACGGTTAAAATATTTCGAAAATTTACGAGATTGTAAACCTACTATTCGATCGTTAAAGCTGTGTATGCAGTAGAACGTATACAAGGAGCATGTGATACTATTGAATAATCAAAAATAATATAAACACCTTTTCTTTTATATAAACACCTTTTTTTTTAAGTTTGGGAAAACAAATTTATTTTTATTTACGAATTTTTTATTATTTACAATTTTTATGTTAAAAATTAAAGTAAATTCTAATTTTTATTATAACTTAATAAAAAAATATACATTTGATACTTGTTTGCTACTTCACTTTAATTTTAGTTTATAAAAAATTTATCAAATTATAATAATTTTAAATTACGTGATTCTACTCCGCTTTAACGGACCTCTAAAAATAGTAAGGAGCTGATAAAATCTAAAAATAGCATAAATTTTTCTTTGCAGTAGAAAGAGAGCAAACTTTAATTTTTAATACTAACCAATTTTAGTATCTCCTGAACACAAGGAACACAAAGGTAATGCACACTTCTGGCTTCTTATAGGCTAATTTCTTTGATGGTAATTGGTAACATTTTTTTTTTATTTTTTTGTAGGTCCTGGCTTCTTTAGTAGTTCCTTTCTATGGTAGGTTATTTTTTTGGGGGTTGAGTTTTGAAATTAACTTTAAGAAACGTACTAAAGTTTCTTTTTTTTATATTTTTGTAGTCCTGACTTCTTCAGAAGATACTTTTGACGGTGATTTGTTTTCTTTGAGACTGAGTTTTGAAATTAACTTTAAGAAACATACTAATGTTTCTTTCTTTATTTTTTTTTAGGCCACTGAATTCTCTAGATAAACCCAGACTTAGAATGTAAGGAATAAGCAGATTAATATTACAGCAAAGAAACGTATTAATATTTCTTATTTATTTTATTTTAGGTTGCCGAAAACTAATACTATGCTGAAACTATAACACAGTTATGCCAAAACTATGCCAAAATTTGTATTTCGGTATTTCAGCATTTTGACACTATGTATGAGTTTTGGGTTTCGCATTTAGGCTAGATGGCAACCCTAATGATAATAATGTTATTTTTAAGAGAAAAAAAAAACAAAACAAAATGTCTACCCTTACTTGATCTAAAATTGAAAATACGTTCACCTGAGTATAAATTTTGTTAGTTTGGCTTAATTTAGCTTTAGTTTCAGGTTTAGCTTTAATTTTGGCCTTCAGATTTTGAATTTTATTGATGTTTGTTTAGTTTTTTAAATCAAAGACGTCACCCTCTTTTTTTAATAGATTAAGCTAGTGATTAAATACTATAATAGGAAATATGATATTTTTAGTACTGCGGATTGTTGATCTATTTACATGTGACCAAAACTTTTAAATGCAATTATCTCAAAATAAGTAAAATCAGAGTTTCTTCCCTTTCTACTGCAAAGCATCCATATTAGAACTTTGAAAAAAGTTCATCAATATAGTAACATAAAAATATTGCTCTTAACTAGATTTATTAATAGATCTATAGTCAACCCTTGTTATAACGAATCCTAAGTTCCAGACCTCAACTTCGCTATAGGGTTATAGTAAAGATTTTAAGAGATTTGATTGGTTAATTCATTATAGCAAGGGGAAATTTATTATAGTTGTCTGAAAAATTCACTATATCAAGGGTTCGCTATATTAAGGTTTGACTGTATTTAAAAATATAGCTTCTACAGTTCACTTGATAATAGTATAATTAAATCATATGCTTAATATTAACTGCAAAGATTGTAATTAACAAATACTATGTAAAAATATAAAGATATCATCTTTCTTTCTGCGTATAATATCTAGTAAACTATCCATATAATTTAAAAAAAAAGAATAAATCTATATATAATAATTCAGTCTATGCAATTTATCTAAACAATTACTAAAAAGATAATAAAATTCATTATTAAAAAGGTTTTTTTTTTATGTCTTTTATCACATTTACTATATTCATTATATTCATTATATTTATTATCTGAATTATTTAGTATTTTTTCTTCAGAATTACTAGAATCATTAAATCATTTTCATTATAATCTGACTTTTTTTTATTTATTTCTTCCTGTAAATTCTCATTAAAATATATGTCATCATAATCAATATAGATATCTTTTTTAGTTGAAATAACTGTAGGATTCTAAATAATATTGATACAACTCACATTTGAGTTTGCTTAGAATTTATATTAAAATTTTTCAAAAGTTGCATATTACAGGGATATTTTTAAAATTTTGTTATTCTATATATTCTACTTTTAACACAACTAGTAATTTGATTTAATAAAATTTATATTATTAAATTCATCTTGATGAAAAGATTCTAATAATAGTAAAATCACATTTCTAACTTCAGTATTGATAGAGTTATACTATAAAATATATTTTTACTATAATATTTAAAGTTTGCTTGTGAATTATATTAATATTATTCAGAGTTCTATTATTGCATTTGATGATAATTTATTTTGTTTTTGTTTTTCTATTCTAGATTCTTTTTTAATAAAACTTCAGTTATACTATTGATGCTTTTATTCAATATATATATACAGTCAGCTCTCGATATAACGAACCCTCCGGTTTTTACCTCAGTTCGTTATAAGGTTATAGCGAAGAATTTTAAAGAATTTAATTGGTTGATTCGTTATAACGAAAGTTATGGTCGTATTTGATTGGTTAGATGTCATGTGCTCAGATAAATTCGTTGTAAAGTAGGTTCATTATATCAAGAGCTGACTGTATATATAATTAAAGTTGTAATACAGTATACAATTATATTACATTATTACACATGACATTTATTGAGATTTACATAATGTAAGACAAAAAATTCTTACAATTGGATTGAATATTTTAAAATATAAAGTATATATTGCCATACTGTAGTAGTAAAAATATTGAGTAAAATTTTCACCTACTAAGATATAATAATATATTATTTTATAATATATAATAAGAGTCCATTAAATTATTAAAAGTTAAGTTGTAATTTCTGATATTAACAATGTAATAAACATTTGTTTTACCTATATAAAAATCATATAAATTAATAAAATTGTTTAGATTATTATTATTTATAATAAATATTATGCAATAAGATGACACAAAGTGGTAAAAATGGTTTTTATAATATAAAAATTTCATCAATAACAACTCAGCTTTTTAATTTTTTTTTAAAAAATTTTATATGGTAAATTTTTTTTCAATTTTTAAAAAATTTTCACCTGACATAGTAATAATAAAAAAAAAATTTTTTTTGTGTTAATAAAAACTAACCTGACTAGAATATAAAAACCATTTTTATCACTTTGTATCACCTAAGTGATATTATACTTAATCAAAGTCATACTAAACTTCCTACAGTAATTATTAAACAAATATGTCATTATATTAATTTTATTATTAATTAATAAATTAAAGAATGATATTATATGAACTTAGAATTTCAATTATTTATAATAAAGATCATTATAGAAAATTGGCTCTTTACTATTAGTTTTTATCTTACTTTTTTCTTAAATTCTATTGGTTAATTAACTAAAAAGGAAAAAAATCATAACAATGTAACATAAATTCCTTTTATAGTAGAATCTGCAAGCTAATTAATTTGGTAATTTTAAATATACATGAAATTCTATAAATCAAATAAGTATTTCTATCCTAAATACTTTTAAAATTATCCTTTTCACATTTAAAATATGAAAGCAATATAATTACAACTACTTAGTAAAAGGAAAGTATTCATTTCTAATATATATGTTTAAATGGCTAAATAAACAAATAAATGCCATTCTAAATATTATTGTACAAATGGTTAGATAAATAAATAAATACCATTCTATTTAATGATTAATACTATATTTTTAACATATAAATAGATGAATAGATGAATGAATAGATGATTGAACACCATTCCGAATATTATTATACAAATAGTCAGATAAATAAATGGATGCCATTTTAAAATATTATCATATAAATGGTTAAATAAACAATTTGATATTATCCCATCCATTATACATTAGAGATTATCAGAAAATAATTAGAAATTTATTAGTCTATGTCAAGGATTCATGGATCAATGGATACTTGTTAACAAAGTTACATATCAAAAAATACATTATATTATTTTTTAAATCAATCACATTTCAACTTTTTTGTTTAGTTGAAACAAGATCTTTTAATAATTTTACTAATTTGTTATTACTTCCAATTTCTAATGCAGTTTTTGCAGTTGAAAATACTATTCCAATTTATTTCTTTAGAAATAATTTGTTGAATATTTACTGTATATGGTATTACTATATTATCAGATAATTCTATTGCTGAAATTTATAAATTCTAATAGCTTTTTAAAACTAAATATTTTTAAAAGAAATCTTACGTAATAATTCCTTATTACTTAGTAATGTAAACCTTTTTTTTTTTATAAGATTAATGACAAAATAACGTTAAATCACGTGATGAAAGAACTCCAAGCCACTAACAAGTAACCACAAATTTGTGATGTGCAACGGCCCTATTTTTATAAATTCTAGCTAATCTCGTTCATTTAATTTCATTTTTTTACGATATTAAAGTATCTATTTATTTTTTGAACTAATCTAACAATGAACACCGATATTGATAATGAAGATAGCTTGTATCCTATTGCAGTTTTACTGGATGAGTTAAGGGCTGACGATGTTAATTTTCGTTTAAATGCCATCAGACGTCTTTCAACTATCGCCTTAGCACTAGGTGTTCAAAGAACTCGGGATGAGCTTATACCATTTCTTGATGGTGAGTGAGCGATATTTGCAATTTTTACAATATTTACATTCTATTTTATCGTGTTTTGAGACGAAAACGTTCTTTTAAGAAATAGAAAACGAACGAATTTACTAAGCAGTAATTTTTAATAGTGATTTTTCGTTATTTACTTATACATATTTTTTTAAACTGTTGAAGAGTAGAAATTAATTATCCTTAAACTCGATATCATCAAAATTTTTCAAAATGATAAATTAATTATAATATGCATTCTCGTGTAGAATCCATCGATGATGAAGACGAAGTACTTTTAGCATTAGCAGAAGAGCTTGGCAATTTTGTAGAATATGTTGGCGGTAAAGATCACGCGCATATTATACTTGGACCACTGGAAAATTTGGCTGCCGTCGAAGAGACTCTTGTTAGAGACAAGGTTAATTTTAAAAATAATTTTTTAAAATAATGATCTGAATTTAATATTAAAATCATTTTAAAATTATGTTAATAGGCTGTCGAATCTTTGACCAAGGTTGCAGTAGTTCTCTCTCAACAACAAATTGAAGAATATTACATACCGCTTATTAAACGCTTAGGTAGTGGAGATTGGTTTACCAGTCGTACTAGCGCTTGCGGATTGTATGCAGCAGCATACCAAACTGCAACTCCATCTTCACAGGATGAATTACGATCAATGTTCAAACAACTATGCCAGGATGATACGCCAATGGTTAGAAGGGCTGCTGCTGCTAACCTAGGTGTAAGTTTAGAACGACGTATTTTTTCGTAAAATTGAATAACTATTAATATTTATGCAATCTACATGCTTTATAAATTTGGGGACTTTCATTTTGTTTTGATAAACAGAAATTTGCGAAAAAAAATCCAAAAGAGCAGGTTGTTTTGGATATTATTCCATTATTTAGTAAGCTTGCACAAGATGAACAAGATTCTGTGCGTTTACTGACCGTTGAGGATTTAGTTGCAATTGCTGAAATTCTTACTAAAGAAGAAAGCAAAACTTATCTTTTGCAAACTTTAAGAAGTATGGTTTCAGATAAAAGCTGGAGAGTTAGATATATGATAGCCGAAAATTTCGTCAAGGTATGCCATATTATCACGATATTATTATATCTATTAATTTATTCTTGTCAACTTAATGCTATATTAAAAATTATTAGATAGCAAAAGCTGTTGGTGAAGAAGTAACGCGCGATGATTTAGTATTAGCATTCGTTCATTTGCTTAAAGATAATGAAGCAGAAGTAAGAACAGCCGCATCTGGCCAAGTTCCAGGTACATCGAATGATTATTTATGTTTTCTGAGTATTGTTTTTTTGAGGGTCTTTTTTTCCTAAAAAGTTATTCCTATATGTATTAGGATTTGCACAAAATATCGATAAACAAACAATTTTATTACACATTTTACCATGCGTTAAGGATTTAGTTACTGATACATCACAACACGTTCGAGCAAGTTTAGCCACTCAAATTAGTGGATTGGCGCCTATTTTAGGCAAAGAAGCGTATGTAACTAATTTTGAATAATATTATGCTTTCTCTTTTTTTTTCATTTAACATGTTTAAATTATTTGTTCATTATTTTAGTACAACCGAACATTTGTTGCCGTTATTTTTGCAACTTCTGAAGGATGAATTCCCAGATGTTAGATTAAATATTATATCAAAATTGGAACAAGTAAATGAAGGTAAGAAATTATTGATTATAATTATTAAATGAGTTGAAATATTACATTAATAAGCGATTTTCATCCCAGTTATCGGAATTGAGCTTTTATCGCAGAATCTTCTTCCAGCTATAGTTGAATTAGCAGAAGATAAGCAATGGCGCGTCCGTCTTGCAATTATCGATTATATTCCTTTACTTGCTAGCCAATTAGGCGTTGCATTTTTTGACGAAAAGTTAGGAAATTTGTGTATGTCTTGGTTGGGGGATAATGTTTATTCTATTCGTGAAGCCGCAACGGTTAATTTGAAAAAATTGACTGAAGTATTTGGAGTCGAATGGGCAAAGACTACAATTATACCAAAAGTGCTAGCAATGGGAAATCACCCAAATTACTTATATAGAATGACGACTATTTTTGCTATCACGGTTAGTGCTTCATCTATAAAATATACATTATTTTTTCTATTTTATTAGGGAAATTAAATAAATTGAGTTAATAATATCATTAGACAATGGCTCCTGCCGTTACTCCAGAAGTGATCAGAGATTATATTCTTCCCACAGTGAATAATTTAGTTTCTGATCCTATTCCTAATATTCGATTTAATGTGGCTAAGTCCTATGAAGTCTTAATACCTGTTCTTAAACAGAGTCAAGAAACCGTAGTACTTTTAGATGCACAAGTAAAGCCCGCATTGGATAAATTACGAGAGGATTCAGATGCAGATGTCAAATATTTTGCTGAAAAGGCATTACTTGCGGGTATGTAAATCTTCATAATAAATGCTTAATTAAATATTTATATTAATTATCTTATCCTTATAATTATTATAGGCTATCAATAAGTGTTTGCTATAAAAGTGCTTCCATTGTTATTTATAGGAATCAAAGGTTATCATACTCTTATTTTATTTTCATTTGTAACTATAGAAAAAAATTTCAATTAATTTCTTTTGCATGGAAAGTTTGGAAATGGGTGTTAAGAAATTTGCAATGGATAGAACGTGCAAACATATATTTATGTTTATTATGAAAGGCGAACTTAATGGTTTAATAATAATATATATTATTGGAAGTGATTTTCAAGTTGCTAAATTATATATAAATATATAATTTTCGGTCTTTAAAAGTTTTAATGTGCAAAAATTATTTATAATAACTTTGATTAACATAAATTTAAAATTTTTTAACCATATAGTAACATATTTTATAGATAAATCTTTATTGTAAATTGTAATAAAAACAAAGGTAATAAGCAATTCTGTTATTTGTGCCCTTTTTTGATAGTTTAATAGTTTTATGTATAATATTTTTATGTTTAATTGTGAAAGTAAATTTAACCTGTTTTCAAAATTAGATTCAAGATTTAAATACATATTGTACGAAATAATTATAATTCTATTTGAAATTTTTAGTGAAAGAAATATTCTTATTTTTTAAAAAAAAAGAATTTTAAAAAAGTGCTTTATATGTATATTTAGAAAATATTTTTTTTTATAATTTACTTTCAAATAAAGACATATTAAATTGCTATATGTAAATAAAGTATATATATCAACTAGTAATATCAACAGTCTAATTATTTAATAAGAATTGCATAAAATAATTTATATAAGAAATAATAATTCTTTTAGTATAAGGAAAAAAAGGAATATCCTCATATTTCAAAAATAGGACCAATTATATATTATAAAATTCTTTCTAATAACTATAGATCTTACATATTTAAAAGTTTTTTATATTTAATTTAACTACTATAAAAAGTTATTACTTACAACAGTCTTACAACCAGTGCATCTACTTTATTAAACTAAAAGTAAATTTGCTTTGTCTAATTCTAATAGCTTTATTGAAGTTTAATTCTTAATTATAAAAGAAAAATTATGGAATCAATTTATATTTTTGAGTTTTTATATCAAAATCAAAGAAAAAATGACACAGTAACAAAATTTTATAAACGACGAACAAATATTTACTGTATTTAATACCAAATTAATAAACACAAATTCATTAAATTTATTAATAATTTGTAATAAAAAGATCAAAGGAGAATAAATAATTTTTTTATAGTTCATTTTTCTAAATAAACTTACGTACTATATAAACTTACGTACTATTATTACACATTAACTAAAAAAAATAATAATAATTCTTACTAACATATAACAAAATCAAACAACTTTAATTTTAATCACAAATAAATACTTCACATTTTACGAAAACATATGGATGAATAAAATGAACTATAATTTTAATATATGTCTCTACAATTTCTTTTTTTTTTCATTCTATATAATATCAATCAAAGAAGAGTAACATATTAATATTAATCGTCGTATTCCATCTACATCTATTTTTTTAGTCTAAAGTCTCTTCAGACTACGTTTCTTATCGGCTTGTTTTTTATCCAATTTTTTATCACCGGCTCTTTTCTTTGGTGTTACAGTAGGATTATTTGAAGCCAGTTGATTATCATTTGAATTCACAGAAGTAGGACTCTTTTTAAGGTGATTATGATTATTATTTGCACCACTATTATTCATCGCATTGGGAGATTTCGATTCATTCATTGAATTTGATACAGTAAGTGGAGTGATTAAAGCAGGAATATTCATTGTAGAAGGATTATTAATTGAATTAGTTGTATTAGAATTATTTGTCGTCATCGTATTAGTTTCTGTTGTAGATGCGGTGATCTGTTGTGAAGTAGTTTTCGTCATCATCTGTGAAGAAACAAATTTTTTCGGTGAAGAAGTGGATGGAGATGTTGTGGAAGTGATAATAGTAGTAGATGAAGATGTTGTCGAACTATTATTGTTGTTAGAGATAATGGAAGAAAATTCTGCTGCCTTATTTTGAGCATGTATTTTCGTCATCAGACGAGCATGTTTTGCATAATCATCATAATTTTCTAAAAGAAGTTTTCCGGCTTCTTCATTAAGTGCTGATTCTGGATTAGGAGCGATCAAAAGACATTTGACGGTCTTTTGATTCTTTTTTAGTAAGTAACTGTGAAAAAGTAAACGTAAAGTTTATAACTGATAACATACCAGTAAAATACGTTCAACCCCTGAATCTTTATTCCAATCTTTTTTCAAAGTATTAACACATACTTCACCAGATTTCGAGACATTAGGATGAAATATTTTTGTAATAAAATAGCCTAAATGTTTTTAAAACGAAATCCCCACAAAAACATCCAATTGAAGAAGAATTACAATTAATTATCATGTAAAAAAATAAAATATAAAAATAAAAATACCAAGGATGGAAACTTACATTTTGGTGGGGCTGCAGGAAAATCAGCTCCTAATACCAATTTTACTTTAAAGTTACCTCCTTCATATGGTGTGCTCTCTAAATAAAAACCGAATCATTCATTTTTAAACAAAAGAAAAAAAGCATAAGAACCTCTATAATATCATAAAGTATAAAAAAACAATTTCCCATAATAATATGTCTTATAAAAAGTTTATTAAGGTAAAAAATGGTTTAACTAAAATTATATCAAAATAAGTTACCAGGTCCATAGATCCATGCCTGAACGTCACAGACGTCTGATTCATTTACTATAACTTTGATACCTTCCGGAGGTTGTGCAACTAGAGCATTTATCTCTTTTGAAATCCTCTTTATCACTGAAGGTGAGATGTTTTCAATGGCGGACTTTATTATCAATGTCAAGAAAAGGTCACCAAAACAACAGTTATTTCAAACAACAGTTATTCATAAATTTATCAACAATAAGAAAAAATTACCAAGGACATAATGAAATAAGTCGCGTTAGTATATTTCAAAAAAAGGGAAATTTTGGAAAGTAAAAACATGTCAAAAACATACCATGTCTGTACAAAAATGATTTTTACGAATTAAAAAATATAGTTAAAATTGTGTTATATATATTTTTTCACGAGACTAAGCTAGCTCAAAAAAAGTTAATACTCACTTTTTTTACAGGGTTTACACAAAAATATCAAAAGAGGTTGTTTTTCAAATGGTTTTATTTATTTTTCCTTTAGTTATTTGCAAAATGCCAAAATCTAACGATCGTCACGTGCAAACACATATGCGCAAACATATCATATCTGATATGTCTATCAAGATGCATGCCCGCAACTCTATCGCCGGTAATATCTTCTTTTTTTTCTGTGTGCTCTTTTCCTAAAAGAAAAAACATAAGAATTTTATGGATTAAAATTTAAAATGCGCTCTTTGTAAAATTTGCTAACTAAATATTTTTATCGACTATTGTACTGCAGTAAATCGACTGCTCAATTAATTATACCTTTTTGGTATGCATAAATTGTTATAATTAATACATCAAATGTTCAAATTTCGTCACGAAGCTATTATTTTTTTCTTTATTCCATGCAACATTTAAAACGTAAAAGCATTTTTTTATTATTATATAAGAGAGAATGTACAAATATCGATTTTCATATGGAAACCAACATATCGTTATGTCGGAGTTTGAGCGTATCAAAACCAATTCCATCGATACTTTTGCATTTAAAACTGATCTCATAATTCTTCCACAGTTTCAAGTACTATACCTAAGTGGTAATAAGAAAAAATCCAAACACAATGATTCAATAGAACAAATTTTTCAAGGTCATATTCTAAGTTATAAAGAGAATTATTCAACCAAACACCAGAGAATTTAAGAATTATTTTCAATTTTATTAAAAAATTTTGGTTTTTTTTAACTAGCAATTCTTTATACTATTTATTTAAAGCTCTATTTAAACTTCAAGAAAAATTATAAATTCACTATAATGCATATTACCTACCTAATTTAAAGCTTTATAACTGAAGTTACAACATACATGTTACAAAATATATAAGCACAAATATAAAACTTTAAATATTAAATTGATCAAAAAATTTTTATACACGCAAATGTAATTTTCAATTACAACTTTATGTACACTGCGTCTATTGCGCTACCCAAATTTATGTATAATTTTAATAAATTTAAAAATGAAATAATAGTAAATAGAAATTTTTGTTAATATTTAAATAAATTAAACCATTTTGCCTTAGAATTTCCTTTCTAATTTCACTATTTACTAAAGCCTGAGTGTTATGGATGAGATTTAACTTCTTGTATCAAATAAATACAGTTTTCTTAAAATAAAAATAGTAGGAAATAAGTCTACAACCTACATTTTTGTTTTTAGATTTAGCATTTAATAGATAATTACAAAAAAAATACTAATTGTATTTCTTCTATATATACTTTTACCAATTACAAAAACAATTTTCCAATAAGTTTTTTAAGTATACTACTATTTGGAATAATCTAATTATACATATATTATTTAATAATTCTTTATTATAATAAATCAGCATTTTTCATTTAGATCATTTGTAAAATGATAAATGCCAATAATTTAGAATTATACTCAATTATTTGTTATTTAGCCATTTATTATTATAATTCTGAAAAATCATTAGACAATTCCTAATTATAGAATTAATAATTTGTGAAAAATATTAAGCAAACAATTTAAAATACTAGTTAAATTTGGATTATTTAGCTAAAACTGTTTTTTAAAATTTGAAGTTATACAATATAAACAATAAATTTTTTTATTAAATTATTTTTAAATTTGCATAAAATGGTAAAAAACAATACATTAATTTAAGAATATTAAATATTAGTTACAAAAATAATTTATATTTATAAATATAAGTAATTGAAAAATGAAGTTAAAAAATGCAATATTTATATTTTTTTCTATAAGTATAATGTTCTAATTTTTAATTTACAATTATACTTGATTATATTTAATTTTTATTGTACATAATTTATTTATTTAAAAATCAATATTAAAATAAATTAAATATTGTGAAATTTTAATTGCTTAAAAAGTAAAAAATTGTTAAATTAGTAAATTACTTTATAGAAACTTCTCAAGAATACTATTAACTGAAATTATGATAATTGATCAGCATTAAAAAATATAGTACTGGTAAAAATTAATAATTCTGAAAAATTAATAAAATATATTTTGTCAGCAAAAATATATAACACATTTTTTTAGCCTTTTTCTTATGAGTAAAAAGTGCAAAATTAATTATTTTAATAAATAATTTGAGGAAATTATCGTAAATTGAAATTTTGGTGAGAAATTTTAACTTTGTTATGATTTTTATTTTAACCAAACAATGTTATTTTACGAACTCAGCACTACGTCAGTGGCAACATGAGATAAATTTCTATCTTATGGGCAATGGGTATCACAACAGCTATAAGATTTTTATAGCTTTAATTAATTACAGCATATAAAAATTTTGTGTTACAGCACTTTTTTGAATTATATATATGATGTAGTATGATTAGATTTACAATAAATGTGTTTGTAAAAATATCTGATTTTAATAAATTTATATATGAGTGAAATCACCTGGATGATTTTATCTAGAGAGCAAAATTAGCAAAATTAATTAAATACTTTCTGACAAAAAGATAATTTTTGGCTATAATCTCTTGAGATAAATTTTTAAAGGACAGTAATTTTAATTATTAACTAAAAGCCAAATTTTTACTTAATAAACTATAATCACTTTTTTTGTTATTATTGAACACTTTTTTTTTCAATATATTATTAAAATATATTAATATCAATATACATTTTTTTTTTAATTCATTACAAATTGTATTAATCTATAAATTATTCATTAAATATATTAAATATGGTTTTTTTTTAATCCATTACAAATTGTATTAATCTATAAATTATTCATTAAATATATTAAATATGGTTTTTTTTTAATTCATTACAAATTGTATTAATCTATAAATTATTCATTAAATATATTAAATATGGTTTT
>QZLH01001456.1:8458-30741 GCA_003833135.1 Oehlia diaphana
GCATCTGATATTTATTCATTTGGAATAATGATGAATGAATATATATCTGAAGAAACTCCTTATAATAATATTCCTCATAATCATGCTTTAGCTATTAAAATATGTAAAGGACTTAGACCAAATATTTTTAAATATACACCAAATTTACTTGCAGATTTGATTACTAAATGTTGGGATGCTAAAGCAGAAAATAGACCAACTGCTAAGGAATTGCATCAAGAACTTGAAATTTTGTTTATTAAAGGTTATGAATATTATTCTCAAAAAAATGAATATAATGATAAAATCAAATTAAACAGAACAAGTGAAAAAAGATCTAATAACATTCAAACACATCCACAAGCGATCTATACCAGTAGACTTTTAAATTTCAAAAATCTTCCAGAACCAGTAAATTCAGGTATGTGTATTTTAATTTAATTACTTTTTAATGAAAAGTATATTTAAGTTGCTAACTATTGTATAATTTCCAATAGGTGCAATTCAATCAACATTATGTAGGTAATTATATTTATTGGTATTTATATAATTAATAAGTTAATTTATTAATATTAATTTAATTGATTTATAGTTTCAGAAGGTTTTGATTGCCAATTAGATGAATCAGGTAAAAAATTTATTCTTTAATATTTGATTTTATTGTTATTTTATTTACATATATTTATGTGTATTTTATTTTATAGATTTTAATGAAATGAATCAAGATGATGAAAATAATATTGAATGAAATTTTCTTTTCAAATCAGAGAAATTTGATTAATTAAATAACATTATTAGATTATCTTTTTATGTATAGTATATTGGTTAAAATAAATTTTAAATGTATTTAATAAAAAATCAAGATTATAAAATGACATTAACTACATTATTTTAAGTCAAATTTAATTAACAAGCTTAATAAACAAATGGTTATAAATTAGCCAGAATTATTATTAGATAGTAGTATTATCTGAGTAATAATATTTTTCGGATAACTTACAAAGATTTATTATTAGCAAACATTAGTATTCATGAGTATAGGTAAAATTTGAAGCAAGCTTTATGTCTTAAATTGTCTTAAAGTGAAAGAAAATCAAAGAAGATGAAAGTGAAAATAAATTCAAAGTTTTTAACTAATTCTAAGTACTGTTATCGTTAAAAGAAAAGATAACAAACAAATAAAACCATATATCGAAAACTAAAAAAGAAATACTATAGCTTAAGAGAATTTTAAGAATCAACATCAATAAGCTAACCCTATATTAATCGACACCTATCAAAAAACGTGTATAAAAATGGCATTTCAATGTTAAACAGCGCGTACCATGTGTTTTGCTTTGCATAATAAGCATTACGCAAGGGAAATGGAGGCTCATATGACATTGAAGCAATTGAAAATTTAATTCGTGGTAAATTTTTTAGACAAATAACGCAATAATTCGTATTTAACAATAAATTTTTTATAATACAGTTCAAAATTTGACCAGGTATTTCTAATAAGATAAACTAAGCTCAATTTATCTTTTTAATTTCATCTCCAACGATGCGATCAGCCGCAGCAGATCACTTTATTTTTATTTTTTTCTTTTTTTACCGATTCTTATCTGAAATTTTTTATTAATTTTGTTGGTTCTTTTTTACAAATCGAAAAAATTATTTATTTATTTTTATACTTTGGTTTTTTTAGTCCAATACCGAAAATTTTTTTAATTTTTTTATTTTTATTTTTATTTTTTTTTTAGTTCAAATACCGAAAAATAAATTTTTTAATGAAATTTTTTTTATTTTTATTATTTTTTTTTTAATTATTATTTTTTTTTCATTTTCGATATTTCTTTCAAAACAAAAAAATTTTTTTATTAGTATTTTCAGTTTTTTTTATTATCATTTCGTTTTAATTTTCTTATTGTTAAATAGATTTTTTTATTGACATTAATTATTATTAATAATTAACAATAATAATAATAAAGACTATTTACTATTATTTTTTTATTATTATTCATTTTTTTATTGTAATTTTTTTTTTTTTTGGTTGTCTTAAGTTGTAGTGACATAAAATAAAATATTTGATTATATTTGAGAATCACATATGTTTCAATGATACTAAGGTGGTTGCCATACAACTTTCCGTTTCCTGAACAACGTAAAAAAGATTATGTAAAGAAAGATAGGTCTGTAGCAGAAAAAGGACAAAGGCCACGAATATAAAGATGAACAGTATATTGGCATAAATTAATCCTGTTGCAACGCAACAGTCTACAGTTAGTATACAGGGAAATTCATCAATCAATGAATTATTATATATCACAACTGTTAAAGATCACAGCATATGACATATGATATACATTTTCACGTGACATCACCGGCGTGAATGGAATGACAAAACATGAAATAGATTTGTTGTTTTGTTTTTCTTTACTAGTTATAAAATTTGGAAAATTAGGAATTAAATTTTTTTTGATGATGACTTATTTAGGTTAGCTTCACATAAAAACTTTCTTTTATTCTTATTTCTTTATTATCCTTTCCAAATTTAAATTTCAACAACGCTAGAAAAAGTTTATAATATTCATTTTAATCAGTTTTGTTGTGTAGCCACACAACTTTCACTTTGAAAGAATTTCCTTTTTTTAAAAACTCTTTTTGACGGGGAATACAATAAATACAAATATGGTTTGGCTTATCATTATAATGGAAATTTATCCTTATTTGGTATGCCGTTCTAAATTTCGGCTGAATTTGTGAAACTAAGATTATGATGAAAGAGAAAGAGTTTTTGTCCTTTTGCCGTTTTTATCAGGTTTAAAAATCGTAAGTTAAAAATAATTTACGAAAATTTTTGCTGTTTTTTCAAAAAATTTTCGTTTTTTCTAAAAGAACAATTTTCTTGGTTAAAAAGAAAAAAAAAAATTAAATAACTTGGGTATGAACAAAATAATTTTTTTCATAATTATCATTGTCATAAACTCTTAAAAAATTGGGTAAAAACTAAAAATAACATTGAAAACAAGAAATGTTACCTTCAAAGACTTTTAGGATTTACCATTTAAAACTTAAAAACATACATCTTAAATTTACATTATTTGTTTATTCCACAACTTTCCTTTTTTAACATTTAAATCATTTTTTGATTTGATCATTGATAACAATACAAACAATAGGAAGTTGAACTAAAAAAGTAAATGTAGAAATAACGAAATAACGTGAAAAAAAAAAAAAACGCCCAATTACTAAAATTATTATACACTTAATAAAACAAATTCGTAAGTAAATTTTACATCCTTAATTATAATTTGTTATTAAAAGAGTGATTACAAGAATTATATATGAATCTTTCATAATAATTTTTCAATGAATTTCATGTCTTCTTTTCCGAACCAATTCTAAAATTGAATCCTTGTACGCATTTAAAGATTCACCATGCTATTGAACGAATTATTCTAATATTTATCATTTATCTTATCCATAAATATCATAATAAACTAATCGCTTTAATCGAAAAAAATTAATAGAAATTTATAATCGTTGGTTGGATTAAAAAAAAAAGATTAAAATTTTTGATCGCTAAAAATTGAT
The DNA here is from genome assembly GCA_003833135.1 of Oehlia diaphana. Taxonomy (NCBI): domain Eukaryota; kingdom Fungi; phylum Glomeromycota; class Glomeromycetes; order Glomerales; family Glomeraceae; genus Oehlia; species Oehlia diaphana. The sequence goes on from QZLH01001456.1 coordinate 12,014, forward strand.
ATCATCAGAAATGCATAATAACGTAATGTAACATGACCACAAGCCAATGAAAATTAAACTATAATGAATATACTGTATAGGTGAGTGACCCCGTCTTAACCTTAAAAATAAATAAATCTTTAAAAGAATATAATGAATTTAGTCTTATTACATATTTAATTGCTTGGATATCAAATGAAATTGCAGATAGATAGAAACCTTTTAACAATCAAACATCTAGATAATGTATATATTTCTAACTTATGTAATAAATAAAAACAATCTTTTTTTTTGGTTCAAATCTGCATCACGCGATATTAAAATACTATACATCGTTTTATTATAAAAACCCGAGATTTTTTTCAAATAATAATTAAAATTGGTTAAAATTTTTTTAACATTTTATAAATCTAATAAATTTTATTAAAAATTTAACCATGAATAATTTGCAAAATAATCAACAATCAAAAACGAACCATTCTTCAAATATAACTTATAATAATAATTATACTGCCCTTAACGAAAGCGTTGCTTCTACTTCGCATTCCTACCCTCTTCCATCTCAACAAAATGTTGAAAATATCTCTCCACCAAATTTATTATTTAACATGCCTAATATCCCCTCTCCACCAAATCCATTTAATATGACTAATATTATTAGCCCTTCTCGTTCCGAGATCCATACCTTTGAAATCCCTGGGTATAAGATTATTCTTATACCAACTTTTTCCCAATACGATAATAATCATTTTACTCAATTTAGATAGTTTCGATCATCGAAATTAACTAAAATCGAGTAAAATGAATAAATTAAAATTATTTCATTATTTTATTTTTTTTTTGATTCTTACATATATATTTATTATTATTTTTTTTTTTATTATATTTTTGTTTGTATCGCTTTAGCTGTAGCCTTTTGTCAATAAGTAACCATTTTCCATACATAGAAATTTACAATCCTTGAACTGCAACTTGCAACTAATTAAATATTCAACATTCTGTGAATTGTAAAAGTTTATTTTCAAATGAGCATTATCTGTGTTTAATTTTTTTTTTTTTTTTTTATTAACAATTGAAAGTATTATCAATAAATCGTGAATTTGTGATTCTTTATTTTTAATTTATTTTTATTTGATAAATAATTTATTAATGATTACCGTAAATCAAAATTAAAAATAAAATAGATGAAGCAATACTGTATTTATTATAGGTGACACCATTTATTATATTAATAATTATACTTTTCTATAGAAAAAATGGATGCTTACGAAATCTTTCCTTAAACAGAGGAACTAACCATATTTTGTATTTTGGGAAGTCAAGAAATTTATTAGTCCCAATCTGTTTACGTTTGTTGAATTTTACGATCCCGATACTTGTTAATCGTTATAGCTGCCTTTTATTAATATGTTTGTTATTAATAATACATGGAATTCACATGGTACAGTACATATTATGATTCTACATTATGTAATAATTTCATATGAATTATGGGCTTAGAATTTTTTGATTCCAAGCCAACTTTCACATTAATTGTGGCTTTGGACAAAATCTATTACTTAATTATGAAACTATAAAAACCCCTCAAAATTTTTCTTCTTATATTCTTTTTTTTTTTAATGAAATTAAATTAACAAAAAATTTTTTTACTATTAATACTTTTTCAACATTATATAACTATGTAATAATAATAAAAAAATATCTAAAAAGTTTACAAATCACATTTTTACATATATTCTTTATAATAAAAAAAAAATAAATATTATAATTATAATAAAAATCAATTGAAATTATTGACACTACTTTTTTTTTATATATATTCTTTTTTTAAAACACAAGCATTTTATTATCTTTGAAATGTCAAACTTTTTTTTAAAACAAATTGTTTAATCATTATTTATATTATTATGAACTTAGTAAATGAAAAATTTAATTAACAAATTTTTAATTCATCCAAAAATAAATAATATATATATTATCTTTCATTATTTTTATTTTAAACTTATTATTATTTATAATTATTTTATGTTTTATACATTTTGAAATTATTTTTTTTTTCTTTATTTTCTCTTTCATTTTCATCCCACTTTTATAAAATAAGTTTTCTATTCTAGTTTTTCACGTGAAATTTTATAATATGATACAAATGTCTTTATTTATTTTATATATCTGTAATTTATTATTATGAACGCGATCTTGTCCAAAGTTCAACTACTGGTCAACTGCATCAAACCTCTTCTGAAATCCCTAAATATTAACGAACTGGTAAATGATGGCACTATGAATATGAACCAGCCGACTCCCAGAGGACAACACCTCAATTTACGGTAGTCTGGAAAAGGACACGTTTAGAAATTGATAAATGGGCAAGTGCTACACCAGAATTTATAACAAAAACATTTTATGCTCAAGTGAATTATTTTCTTGTATACAATATAAGGATCAGGAAAAAAATGTTAGCAAATGTCAAATGGACAAGTGAAGTAGAAGTTGCAATAATCAAAATAAGGGACTCAGTTTTTGGGTCAAATAATCAACATCAATAAATGCTTCCTGAAACGTCACGATCAGTTTCACCATATACAGTATATCCTTTATTGGAATTACTTGACGAATCTTGTTGTATTTGTTATCCTGTTCCTACCATACCGGTTAGATATTTCTTACATTTTTGGAATTGGTATTCTTAATAAATTAAATGGTGAACCAAAAGGAATCAAACAGATCTTAATTGAACATGATTTATGGTTGCTGTCAAAATAATACCACATAAACTCGACCATAAGTTAAACTTCCAAAGATCAGAAGGAATTGGTTATAAAGACGATCTAATGGGGAAGTTAAATACATAAATCATATACTAAAAAATAATTTCACAAATTATAATAATTCTGGTGGGATTTTTTTTTTATTGATCACTAATTTGATTATTCAGTAATAATAATAAGATTAATACCACATATAGGAAAGGTGGAAATTTTCATTATAAAGAGAATAATAATTTTTTAAACATCATTGATAGTTGTATAAATGCTGAAATTAGAGTTGAAGCTCTAAATTGCGAATTATTGCAAAAATTATTTTTATGGATGCTTTGACTTTCATTCTAGGAGCTATATTGTCACAAAAAGATGAATTGAATAAGATAAGGGTGATAGCTTATGCAAGCCGGACCTTGAATAAGCATGAGCGAAACTATGGAGTTACTGAATTGGAGTATTTGGCGGTAGTATGGGCTGTTAAATATTTCCATCACTATTTGCATGGTCAAAAATTCATGGTTATCACTGACCACGCTGCATTAAAATACCTCATGAAAGTGATTAACCCAATTGGCAAACTCGGACGATGGCTAATGATACTTAATGGTTATAATTTAGAGATTACGAATCACCCTGAGAACTAGGGATATTTGAATAAAATTTTGAAAGATTTAAAGAATGACTTATTATATTATCCTGAAAAAAAAACATAGTTACTGGAAGATAAAAGGCACAGGATTTGCTAGTCTATATATGGCCAAATATGTTAATTATGATGAATCTATAAAGAAAAAAGCATGGTATTTATTTCTTAGGGTTTATAAAATTTATCATTGTTTCCCATATCCAATTTGCCTTGATTTTGATATTATGCCTTCCATGAGATCAAATGTAATAATAATAAGACAACAGAAAAGAATTTTATGCCAAAGTGATTAAAGAATTATAATTATTAATTAATGAGATAATGCAACAAAAACTAAATAAATGGAAAGTAAATACTAGACAAAAATATAATCTCAAATTCATCATTTCAACTATGAATAATTTAAAATATTAATAACTAATTATTATGATTTAATTTCATAAATTATTTATTATTTGAAATTTGAAAAGTACTATTATCAATATTAAAATAAATGGGAAATATGTCAATAGAAAAACAAGTAACTTAAAGATTTCATATGGAAAATATGGCATTACATAAAAAGTTTTAAAACTTGAAAAATGAAAATGGATGATTGATATCGCATATCAAGATATTACATCAAATGACACTTAATATACAAATAAATAATATATAAAAAATGTATGAAAAGAATATTATAGATTTAGTAATATATTATTCTTAAAATTGAATATATTATTTACAATCTCTATTTTCCCATGTAAAATGATAAAAACTTATAGAAAATAACAAATATATTATTTTACTCATGGATAGTTGCATAATTAAAGATTAAACAATCATTATTTTATATGTTATAGTAATTAATATTTTGTTAGAAGGAATTTCTTCTAATTCATGATAAAAATCTATACTTCAAAGTGTTCCTAGTTTACCTGCTAAATAATATATTTCAATTATTCCAAATTTGAACTCTTAATGTTCTTGATGGAAAATTTACAGAGATGAAAGAGAAATATAAAGAAATACATGTTTGGAGCATTTTAAAGAAACCAGTGATGATACCAGAAATAATATCAGAAACAACCATCAAGCAGTGGACTCAAGCAAAATTGATACCACTTATTTATGAAACAGCTATAGACAGGTGTGAATACAAGAAACAAATATAAATGAAGCTAATGAAAGGAAAAGAATTGGTGGTTGAGTGAAGTCTCCTTAGGATCTCTGGGTATTGATGAGGAAAGGTATAATGTTAGCATTGCTTATTACATACATTTGTTTCATGCTCAGTAAATTATCAAACTCAGATTTGTGGAAATATTTGAATAAACTATAAAGAACAATATAGTTTATCATCAGATATTAATAAGATATGGTTGAGTATTAAAGATGTCATTTTACAAAGTGCAAAAGCAGTGATCCCTTATAAAAAGATCAAAAATGGTAATAATATGCCTAAAAAGCAATCAGCTCTACTCATACTATAAATACAAATGTGGAGATTGAGAATTATGTATTTAACCTGCAACAAATATTTAAATTGGCATGTAATGAACAACATCAGAAATAAATTCAACAATTACATCAAATTCATTAATAAACATAACAAAAGTTGAGGAAGTACCAGAAATTTACTTATTAGTTTATATATTAGTATGACTTAGTTCATTATACATTATTAGTCATTTTACTAAAAATTACTATTAATTATTTAATTATAATAAGCTGGAATGCCAATGATTTCAGGCTAGCGGACCAAAACTAGTAGTCTGTGAAAGATCAGGACGTCATAAAATTAAATTTTAATTGAATAATTTTTTTATTTTATTCCCTGTTTTTAAAACTTGGAATAACAAATGGGTTATGCCATTAAAAAAGCATGGACAAGCACATTTAACATCATTAAAAAATATAGATCAAAAGTGGAAAATGTACTAATAGACTAATAGAAGATTATATTAATAAATGGGCTTTGATGATTCAAAACAACCAAACTAAAATGTTAAATAGATTATTGAACTGATATAAAGAAAATTTGTGATTGGCCACTTAATATATAAAGATAAAGATACTAGATAAATAAATTTGATCACTGATTTGAATAAGACTTTAGATAAAAGTGCAGAACAATATATAGACTTTTAATAAAAACATAAAAATGGATTTGATACCATATGAACCTAATGCATTGATTAATTACAACATATACACAAATATCATGAAAGAAATAGAATAGGATGAATGACTCCATACTTTAAAAGAATGCAATAATAAATCTGCATGCATCTGGACTATTTCAAATATTGGATACAAATTGATCAAAAAAACAGGCACCAAAGCTCATGATTTTTTCTAATGATTCACAAAATCATCTATCGATCACACTATAATCTTTTCAAATGAATGGAAAATTTTCCATTCCCAAAAGCAATATAGGCTGACTGATTCTTCTAATAGAATGCCTAAGGAAACTTTTATTATGAAAAGACTTAGCAACTGCACAGTCTAACACAATATACTGAAACACTCAGAGCTAACATGCCTATTTATGTCATAAATAATATCATAGATTTGGGTCTCTTAGTCACCATCCTAAGAACACAAGAACTGTCATGTCTAAGATGATTTATTTTACACATATTCTAGTATTCTACTTGTATAGAAATTAACAGTGCACATATGGGAAAGTCAATTATATCAGTATAGTATGGCATTTAATTGATTGTATATATTTATATTAATAAACTTATAAGTGTGCTGTGATTAAAAAATAAAACATGTTATTGTAATATCTGATAAATCATGGGCATATCTTCATAATTGGTGTACCTAAATACAGCCCCATTATCATTACTGTCAGATAAACCAAAAATACTATCAGAATGTAATTACAATAAAAAAAATTCAATATAATATTTACCAATCAATATTAAATCAAATGTAAGTAAAACTCATACATTTATATTTATTATATATTTTGTAAATATATTGATTTTAAATTAATACTTTGTATATAGGAAGGAGACAGATAATAACAAGATTACCATAATTTATATTTTTAAGATACTTATTGAATTGTATTATTATAGGATGGTTGAGCTATAATGGGCATTCATACCAAATAAAATCATTCTTTCTATTATATAGTATTTATATAGAAAACTTAATAATCATTCACCATCTTTGTAATAAGTACAACTCTAAAAGAATCTGAAATCTGAAAATGGAAAGAGAGTGCTGCTGTAAAGATATGTTAGAAAATTTACTAAAAATTAATAATCTAAATATTAAATGATGGAGAATATTTTAAGGAATTTAGATTATCTTGAGTTTTTTTAGCATTAACAGTTTATACTTTACATGACTTGCAATATTTTTTTATACAATTTTTTACATGACAAAGTTGGGCAGACCTTTTACATCATTCTATTGATGTTAGTTTCTAATATTATTATTGCTTTTTTATTTTTTTTTTATTTTTTGGATATCAATGAATAAACAGTGTAAAAAACAATTTAAAGTTGAAATGATCCAAATGACACGTGTCCAGTCATTTGAGTCATTTGAAGTCATTTGGGTCACTGGCCAACTGTTATGCCTTACAGTGTCTGGTCCAATGATTCTTCTTATTGTAATACGTTTAATAGAATGAGTTTGATAGATTGTTTGGAAAAATATGGTGATGCTAGTAACTATCCACGCATCATTTGCAAAAGTGATTGGTCGATCAGCTATTGCAAAATGGAGAAATCTATTTCAAAAGAAATTCATTCCATATGACCATGTTGCACTAATTCAAATTGAAAAAGAAAATAAACATATAAATAGGTATTACAAATAGATTTAATGATATATTTAATATGAAAAATTATCAAAACTTTATTACAACAAGCAAAAGAAAGAAATGGACAAACATTTATAAAAATTAATAATATCATAACCTAGCTAATTAAAGGAAATTAATTTTATTCAATCTAAAGTTCAAAAAAGGGATTTGTCCAAAATCTCAAAACTTGAAATTCTGAGAGTTGTGATTAATTTGAATTCATACAAAGGAGTTGACTTGTTCATCATAGGAAGAGGAGAAGAAGGATGAATCTGGCATGTCTCAAGAAGAATCCTGAAATGCCCAAAAAATGGTTATACAAAGAGATGAGAAAATTGTTAAGCTGGAGGAGGAAATAGGTTAACTTTTGAAAGCTAATGTATAATTAAAGGAAGATAAAGAAATAGTTGAACATAATAAAGGAATAATTGTTAATAAATATTAAAAAGTTAATTCCAATTGGCAGATTTGATACTAAGATTCCATTACCATCAAGGTAAGTAGTTGTAATTATTTTATTTAATTATATATTATAGTTATTCTAATTCTTAATTGATATAATAGAATTGATCTAACAAAAAAAGTGAAAATTGAAAAAGTGGATGCTATTAGTTGAGCTATTTTATACAAATATGGGATAAGTATAAATGATGAGAGAAAACAAATGTGTAATTATAAGGATCTTTTGATTTTACCAATATTGTTTTAGATTGTAATTTTCTGAATGTTATTAAACATGATACCTCTTGTCTTTTATATCATAAGACTATGGAAACTAATAAGCATATATGGAGTTGCTCTGCATTACTTCCTTACATTTAAATACTTTCATACACTTGCCAAGATTGCAAAAAAAATTCTCATTAAACACATGGATAAACCTTCCTTATATAGCACAGATTCAATTGAATATTCTAGTATTTTCAAGTGAACATTCAAGGACCTTCCCATTTCTGTTAAAGTTTTATTACTTCTCCATTCTTACATTTCTGAAGACTTATATCAATTCTTTAGAGTTCATTTTAACTAAGGTTGCTTGCCAAAACCTGTTCGGCCTAATGCTGAAAGGTGAAACCTCTTATATAGTACCGAAATGCTGAAATGCTGAAACTGCGAAACCTGTCAAAATTGTGAAACTGCCGAAACATGCCAAAACCTCTATAATAGGTTTCTCTGTAGTTTCGGCATAGTTGATCATAAGATTTGCATATAGTTACACCAAGTTACACCAATTAATAATATAATTTAGATGATCAAATAATCTACAGATAAAAGATTAATTGCTGATCTGCATGTGATCGATAGAATTTATATAATAATATGTGGCGCAATTTTTATATATCACAATGTCGATCATCAAATTGTATTACAATAAAACAATAATTATTTGTTATATAATTGCGTAATTTGCAACAATAATTGTGTGTCCAAGATCTTCAAAATGCGAAATTGATAAAAAAAACAGTTATTATATTACAGCTTATGAAGTTTTATATAGGGGAAAAGAAGATTTCATATTAGTTTATTGGTATAGCCTGCTAATTTCTATTTTGATAAAATAGTTATTAGAAGGTTTTTAACCTTTTTTTGACGTTTATTAGGCCATTTTTGACTAGTACTTCCTTCAATGGCTATTCTTTGATTATTTTCTAGTGCTTTTTCTGATGCTTCCTTCTTGAAATTAGCGCTATACCTTCCTATCCACCCTTTGATAGTTTTCACTGTTGTTATTTCTTCCAAGGTGAGTTCTCCTTCTGTAGCCAATTCTTTTAAACTGGCGTGCATACTTTCGGGTGAATACTGATCTGCAGCTCTCAGATTTCTGGCCAAAAAAAATCCCTGTAAATACTGAACAACCTTTTTTGATATACGTTTTCCTCCACCTTTATTACCAAGTTTTAGGTTTTCTTTCAAGGCCCATCCCTTGCTGAGAGGAAATTCTTGACCAAGACTAAAGAAATTGCTATTTAGTATTTTGCATGTAAAAAAATGTATTCCCACTTTCATGATGATATTTACGCTATGGTTGGTTCGGATAATATATGAATAATATTAGCATATGACTATGGTATGATATAATTTTAGTCTAATAATTATTATTTACCTGATTTATTGTTTTCCATTATAATTTCCTTTTCTATTTCATTAATTTCGTTGTCTTTATTGATTTCATTTATCTTTTTATCTGAATAACCATAGATATTTAGTTTTATTGTGATTTTAGAGATTAGAAGTAATAAAATAATAACCTATTTTTTTAGGAATTGGCATTACCCAAGGGGTTTTCAGTTTTGTTGAATCTGAAGTAGTTGGAGACGGTCTGTAGATTGTATCACAAATCTGCGCAGGAGAAAAATCAATCCATTTACCAATATGGGGGAGGGAACGTGTGCGAATATATCCAGCAAATTGACCTGTTATAGGCCAATTTCATTTGAACCACTTTGAAATGCCAGGTACAGTTTTAGATTTTTTTTTATTGGCGTTTTTTGATTTTTGGTTGTTCCTGAATATGTAGTATATTGAAATATTTTTGCATTCTTATTTTAGGTCCTATATTTTTATTTTACATTTTATCAACTATATTTTTCAGAACTAATATATTTTTTTAGATTTAGTTTTTTTTTTGTTCTTTTTTTAGGACTTAACAACATTTTTTCGCTAGTATTTAGTTTTTTTTAAGGGCCTTAACGTCCCATTATTTTTTTTTATTATGTTATATTTTTTTTATTGATGATTATTGATAAACCTTATTTTTTTTTACAAAAAATTTTTCAAAATAAATTCACACCATGATCACAAGCGTGATCACAAGCATGATCACAAGAGCTAGCATATATTGTTCTACAAGTCTATTTTTTTTTTATAATTCCTAAAATCTATTTTTCGTCCATTTTTCATTCTACAGTCTATTTTAGCCCTACAATCTATTTTCGTTCTATAATCTATTATTCTATAGTCTATTGTTCTATAAACCTATTATTCTATAATCTATTGTTCTATAAGTCTAATATTCTATCAAATCCGTTGTTTTAATAAAAATACACTCACCCCAAATTTTCTTGATCTGCTAATGACTCTATATTTCAGTTTGGTTCTATATGTGATACCAATATTCTGCTGAGATCTTGAAGTGCTGTTTCAATATTTTCCCCTTCAGTAAGGTCACATCCAATCCTAATATACCTTTTGATGGCATGTGCAATCTATAGTTATTTAACTTAAAATTAGAAAAAATATAAAAAAAATCAATCAAATAACTATTTACCATTGCATAGTGAAAATCAACAGTAGTCTTAGCTTCACCTGGCTCAAGAAAAATCCATCCACGTACTTCTATATTATACCAATTATACCAGTGGCTTATGATGGACATTAATTCCGAATTGTGATAATGCTTTCCGTTATTTGAGATAATCTTAACCTAAAGAGGTTTAGGATCTATTGTTGTAAATACTGATTTAAAATATGATGCCGTAAATCAAGCATTTTGCTTGGTGTCAGAACTCCAATGATTATAGGCTTGAATGTCTAATTCTTCATAATTTTCTTTATTTTTTCAAAAAACTAGAGTTGTATAAAGGGTCCAACTACATTTTCCAAAGAATTCACTTTTAGTTTTATGGGCTGTTGCAGGTAAAATTCGCATCTTATAATCGACTACAATAATAGCTCCATTATCATCCAACTCACATAAAATAAAATTAAATTGAGCATTTAGATATGCTTTACGAGTTTGATGTGCTAAATAGCATATCAGTTGCTCTTGATATTCTAAGAGTTTGGGATGATGAATAGCATCAAGTTGGTCAGTAAGATCCTTAAATATAGTGAAAATTTTATCACATTCTTGGCATCGTGAAAAATGTTGTTGCATGCATTCTCTGAATGCAAATAATAAACAATGATTAATACAATCTTTGTGATCAGTTGTGCCATTTTTATTTACAGATAACTCTCCTTCATAATTTCGCTTTAAATGGCGCTGAAAATATTCTAATTCATGGATCAACTGATCCTATAAGGAAATTATGCATGTAGGTAAATATACAGTGACGAAAATAATAAAATTCAACAAATACTAACCCTTTGAATTTTATTGGAAAAATTTATATTTACTAATTCGATCAAATTCTCAAAAGGTTGATAGTCATAATCATTGCATGTTATACATAGCCCTCCCAAATCTTCTCTATATTTAAAGCGGCTATTTTGCAAGCAAGACATAAAAGAAATACGTTTCATTCCATCAGGATAGGTGGCAGAAAATTTTTCCCAAAGGGCGCTTTTTTGATCTTTTAGGTAAAGTACCGGTAATTGTGTTTTTGCATCCATTTTATAAGAACTCATATTTACATTTGCTTTATCTGCAAAAAAATAATTGGAATTCTTTTTCTTTGACTTCAGACATTTTTAAATGAACAATAACTGGTTTTTCCAGTGCAGAACATCCAGGTCCATTAATTCTTGAATGTTTTCACGCTATATTAACTGAATTAGGTGAAATCTAAGATATATAACAAGTAATAAAATTATTAGTATATATCAGAACCATATTTTTATAATGTACTGAAAATTTTGCATTACCTCCAATTTTTCAATTATTTCCCTATAGGTAAATTTTTCTGCAATTATTGATAATATTCGAGTTTTACCATCTGCTCCTTTAGAATTTGCATTATAACTGTTACGAAAACAATTCCAAAATGTGTGAGTTAGAAAAGTTACATTCAAAAGTCCATCTGCATATAATTTGGTAATTGTTTCGTGATCTTTTTCAGGTTCAGATGCATTTGTCCAAAATTCATTCTATAAACATAAAATATTGTTAATTTTACAATTTTTTTTTAATATTAATAACGCCAAATATGCATTTATAGTACTTACACAAGAAACGTCTTTATTATATGGAGTAATATCTGTACATCCTGTAGTACGAAGCATCATATGCCACGCCTGCATTTCTCTTTCCTGAAATTCATAGTCTATATCATATATTTTGCTAAAATGAGCATATATCTCAATAATATTACTTTTTTGTTGTATCCAATTTTGAAACACTTGTCGCCATTTAACTGATCTTCTGATATTTCTTTTTAAATACAACTCATATAAATTTTTTATAATTATGTCATTATTCCAATCTGCAAGTGTGCATTTATTAGATAACTGGCATGAATAAAGTATTTGACGCGCTTAATTCATTCTATTTAAAGTTATAGAATGGTTTATAACAAATAAAGTATCACCTAAAATAGATGTCAAAACTCCAGTTTTCTTCCAAATAGCATTTGGTGAAATATCTTTGTATTCAGCAATAATTTGACTGTTTTGGTAAATTGTAATTAAAAAAAAGTCTTTATGAACATGTTGATAAAAAACTGATTGTGCCCTTCTGTATTTATGAAATAATGATGCTGCATAATTATGACCAACTTTATCTGAGTTTAATATATTAATTTTACCGAGACAACTAACAAAGACAGTAATATTTTCTAATTTAACGATAAAAGGGAAAAATGTAATTCCTTCCAATAATTTTTGAGCTGTTTCAGGTTGGTCTATACCTAAATAAGAGAGTCCTGCATATTTTGTTTTACTGCCGAAAACAGATTGATAAATAGAAGTAATAGCTGCAGAGGCGCTTGTATTAATACCACTACTTTGTCCTTTTTCTTCACAAATATAGCCAGGTTGTAAAAAACTATGAACATTACGAACTATACGAATAATAAATGGGTTGTTATTAAGTTGAATCATAACTTCAAGTCCTAAACGTAAAGGAATAGGATAGTTTTGAGTTTTTTCTTTAGAAAAAACCTACCAGTCACGTAAATATGGACCATAATGAAGTTCTGGAATAATACTGCCAGTTGCAACAAGTTTTTCTGGAGTAATATGAGATTTTGACATTTATTTATTAAGGGGAAAAAGAGATTTCTAGACGAGTTTTTTTTATTATTAAACATAACGCCGCAATTTACTATATCTGTTCTATCGATCACATGTAAATCAGCAATTAAATATTGTAAAATACTTTATTTAATAATTAAATATTTTTTAAAGAAAATTTAGATCTTTAAAAATTTAAGGTAAAATTCAATATAATTTAAAAGGTCACACTATGTATAAGATAAAATTATAAGACAGAAAGGATTGGTAAAATTACTAGTAAATTTGAAATTTTGTGAGGAGACCTCTATTAGAAATAAGCAGGATCCTTTGAGGACTTCTAAAAAATAAACTTCCTATTTGCTGTAGAGAATAAGAAACTTGCACATTTTGAGCCTAATTATACATAATGTGAGCATTACTTTCAAAAGTTTTAAATAATACTTGAGATTTAGTTCTATTTGGATTACATTTACTATCTTCAATTGTACAGCATTATAATAATTACACTCTTCTTTTGCGTAGTTTAAATGAGCCAAATAATTCTCTGTCACTGATAATTTCTTTTTATGTTGTGTAGTGTGTTGAATTTCTAGCTTCATTGTTTCACATTTTTCACATAAATCAGACTTTGGTGACATAAATTGGAGTGATGGTATTAGTAATTTTCAAATTTTACGAAAAGTTGATTCAGCTACAGCTTGCGTTTTCCTTCTATATTTATCTTTATAAGCTTGTATATAATCACGATATACTAACATATATCTGTAACTTGTTGGAAAAAATACTACTGGTATAGATATTTTATTAAAATTTCATCTAGATTAAGGTAATCCATGTATATTAGAATAGTTTTTTAAAAAATTAAAAATTCCATATGCTATATTATAATTTACATTAACATGATTCATATTTTTTGAGACATTATTAGTATTACCATATATATATTCTTCAAAATCATTTTTTCATAAATATCTTATTACATTATCTAAATATGAATGTTTAACTCCAATAAGAGCCTAATATGTATCATGACAAATTGAAAGATCATTATTAAAACAATATTTAAAATGTGAAAACTTTCTGTTAAAAGTGATTATTTTTTTTGTATTTTCTTCCTGTTGGAAGGCCATAAGCTGTCCTTTAACTATTATGTCTTGCATATCTTTTTAAATTTTACCTAGCATTTAAGAAATCATTCATAGCCTATTTTCTCAAAACAATTAGAATTACATGAGTATTTTTTTTTTCAAAAAGCTCCTTTGCTTTTAATTTTAAATTATCATAGAATTTATCCTCAATATAATTATCAAGATTCTCTACAAACTCAAAATTATTTAGATGCATTTCATTAAATTTTCTACAAGATCTTCAATTTTATTAGAATTGGAAATATCATCATTATCTGATATATTTTTTTATTAAAACTTGAATTATTTTCAACAAAAAAAGTATTATCTAGTTCTTCTAAAATGGATAAAATAATTTTATTTGCATCATCACTATTAAAATTAATATCATATTCCATATTAATTAATAAGAATTATAAACAAAAAATGTGAAAGTTTTTAAAATAAAAGGTGTGTGAAAATTCTAGGATTACATTTTTTTTTACTAATAAATTATAAATGGAAAATCATTTTTTATGAAAGGTTAGACCTATATACATATGTTCATCAAAAAATCTTGAAATCACGTGATCAGTCTGAGCCCTGGCTTTTACTATGTGAGTTCCTATATATTGCAGGTTAATAAATATTAAACTGAATAATTTATTAAGTTTAAACTTAAAATTAATATTTTTAAATAAATTATTGCAGTTTTCGAATTAGTGTGATTGGCAAATTTTTTTTTTAAATAAATAAAAATCAGCTGCAGAATTTTTACAAAAAGTGATCATGTGCACATATAAACTATAAATATTATTTAATCTACGTAATGCTAATCCATCATTGTATCACATTCAAAATATTTTTTTGCTCTTTGTTTTGTATTTTTATTAGCGACATATAACTTAGTAGATTTCAATTCTTACGATTTCTATAACTGATTTCTCTCCCTTCTACTGATTTAAAAAAAAACTTGCAAAAATATACAACAAAGATATTCTATTCTATAAAAAGTAACCTCAAATATGCCTAAAAAATTTAGTAAGGATTTATGTTAGCATATTATTTATCTCTATATTGATGGTTTATCTACTGTTGATATTATTAATATATTACATATGAGTAAAGGTATAGTCAATAAAATATGAGCATTAGGGATGTGTTAAAAATTCTTTTAAAAATATTTCTGATCATAAAAAGTTGACGAATTAGTATATAAAATAAAATGTTTAACTGAAAAAAGGGCATTTATTATAGCACTTTGGTATTTACTTTAATACTTGAGAATTACTTGAAAAAAGGTAATTGTTTATGTTATAAATATTTGATAAAATTATCTAAAATTTTTTTAATTTGATATAAAGTTACATAAAGTGGCATTAAAAAGAAATGAAATTATATGTGCAATTATTTAGATATTATTGATAAATATTATACTCCAAATCAGTTAATTTTTTTGATAAAAGTGCTAAGGATAAAAGAAACTTATTAAGATTATATGGATATTCACCTCATAATGTACATGCACAAAAAAAGTTATTTTTGTACAAAGTAAAGATATACAATTTTGCCTGCTCTTATATTAGAAGGATTAGTTGCTATTGATGTATTTGAAGAATCATGTGATAGAAAAAGATTTGTTGATTTTGTTCTTAATCAAGTAGTATGTGTAATTATATAATTATTTGTATTTTATAATTCATATTATTTATATTATTATTGATAAATGCTTATAATTAATATTCTGAAAAAAATCTGATCTGATCTGTATCCACAAATCTGATCTGAGACAGATCAAATTGAATTATAAATTTTATGATCTGTGATCTGATCCAAATCAAAAAAATTTGATCCAATTCAGATCAAATCAAATTGGATCAACAATTCATATAAATCGGATTGGATCAGATTAGATTTGAGCAGATCTGGATTAAATCTGAATCGGATCAAATCCATAAAGCCTTTTTTCATAAAATAAGATAAAAAAATGGTTCACAACATTATTTATTAAAATGATTAAAATTGTTATGAAATGGTTTTTTTCATTAAATTGAAATAAAAAATGTTTCACAACATTTTTTTATTAAAATGATTAAAAACTGTTGCGAAATGGTTTTTTTTTTATTAAATTAAAATAAAAAAATATTTCGCAAACATTTTTTTATTAAAATATTAAAAAACTGTTGCGAAATGATTTTTTTCATTAAATTGGAATAAAAAAACGTTTCGCAACATTTTTTTATTAAAATGATTAAAAACTGTTACGAAACAGTTTTTTTTTTGTTAAAAATTAAAATAAAAAATATTTCGCAATATTTTTTATTAAATAATTAAAACCTGTTGCAAACCAG
This sequence comes from Oehlia diaphana, assembly GCA_003833135.1. Lineage (NCBI taxonomy): Eukaryota > Fungi > Glomeromycota > Glomeromycetes > Glomerales > Glomeraceae > Oehlia > Oehlia diaphana. Next base: position 28,564 of record QZLH01001456.1, read on the forward strand.
TTTTTTTTCATTAAATTGAAATAAAAAAACATTTCGCAACTATTTTTTTATTAAAATATTAAAAATCATTGCAAAACGATTTTTTTATTTATTAAATTGAAATAAAAATGTTTCACAACATTTTTTATTAAAATGATTAAAAAACTGTTGCAAAATGGTTTTTTTTTCATTAATTGAGATAAAAAAATATTTTGCAAATGTTTTTTTATTAAAATATCAAAAAAACTATTGTGAAATGGCTTTTTTTCATTACAGTTTACAACATAAATATTCAGAATTTTTATTTTTATGCATAAAGGAGTGCTGTCATATCAAGTCTTGTGCAATCAAAATAATAATTAAAATGGAAGTTGATCAGCTCTTTTTAAACATAAATATAGCGTGAAAAATTCTTACCTGATTGTTTATCAGCAGCAAAATAAAATCATGGCACCTACTTCGGTATTTGAAATGCAAAAGTTGACTGTTAAGAAGCTATGAGATAATAATATACGAAAACCCTCTGAAATAATTAAAATGACTGGTTTTCCAAAGTCTACAGTATATGACATTATCAATCGTCTAAAAAAAACAGGAAGTGTTGAACACTTACCCATTCCTGGTCGTCCTCTTATTCTGACACCAAAAAAACGTCGATATCTTGGCCATCTTCTTAAAAATGATAATGCAACAACTTCAGCTTTAATGACAACAAAGCTGAATAATTTGTATCCAGATTTTAATGTATCAACCCAAACTGTACAACATATTCTTAAAAATAAACTTAATTATATTGTTTGTAGACCATGGTCTGTTCCTCTTTTTAAAGAAAGTCATGTTAAAGCTCGTCTTTAATAGACCTTAAATCACATTCAAGATGACTGGACTCACACAATTTTTTCGGATGAAAGTACATTTCAAACATTTTGTAATACTCAAATTGTACGTTACAAGGCTGAAAACCTACATCTAGTACATCCTATGGTAAAACATCTATATAAGGTTCATGTTTGAGGTGCATTTTGCCACCAAGGGCCAATTGGAGTTGCATTATTTACAGAAAACATGAATTCTGCTAAATACTACTGTGAAATCCTTTAATCTCAACTACTTCCTAATGTTTATCATGCTGGTTATGGATGGAATTTTCAGCAGGATAATGCGCCAATGCATACTGTGAAGCTTACTCATCAATTTTTTGTGATTAATGATGTTCCAGTTATTGATTGGTCTGCAAACTCACCTGACTTGAATCCCATTAAAAATTTATAGGCGATTCTTAAAGGAAATGTAGAAAAAAGGGTTAATAATTGGGTTATGAAAAAAAAATCACTTGGTGCTAATGATTTTTAAGGCATAATTCAGCAAGAATGGAATAATCACAGGTCAAAAAATGATCTATCTCACACATATCAGGTACCTATATATCGGTGACTAATTAGGTACATATTGGGCATTTTTACATATTAACAACATATTGGGTACCCGATTTATCATATAATACGCAAATTTCAAATATGGTTAAAAAAATGTAAATTACCAAGTGTCCGATATCCAAACTATTAGTCACCGATCCATTATCTAATATATATCGGTCACTGATATTTGTACGATCTTTAAAAAAATTTGTGTGTTTATTTAATATTATCGTAGTATAGAAAACAGCTACTGATTTCTGCCTATTTGGTATTGACTTTGTACGCTTTGTACTTTGTAAAAATGTAATACAGTATACGAAAAAAAATAATTGCTATGGAGTGCTTGATTCAAGTATCATTTATCTTCACAANGAGTTTTTCCAAATCATGAATACTTATAAATAGATGATGTTTATTTACTTTTTTAGGAAATATTGAATGATAAGATTATTATATAAGCCAACTCTCAGTAATCATAGTAATACAAGAGTGTGGCCAGAGAATACCTAAACTTCAAACCCGTTATCAAAAGCATATACAAAAAATTCAAATTACCACAATTTTCTGAAATCCACTTATTGTAATTAAATTTTTCATGGCAAAAAAATAAATACGTTCCCTTTTTTTCTTTGTAAACTATTACACTGAATTTGCAAAATGACGTATAAGATGTATTGTACTATTACCATATTAGAAATTTTTCTATATAGCCAAGATACCTGAAAAAAATAAATTTTAAGGAGATATTTTTTTTACCCAAATCGTAATAAAATTGTAATAC
>QZLH01001458.1:11348-30274 GCA_003833135.1 Oehlia diaphana
ATATAAAAAAAGTGAGTTGCGATATTGCGATTCACTTTTTTATATTAATTCTATATAAAAAAAGTGAGTTGCGATATTGCGATTCACTTTTTTATATTAATTCTATATAAAAAAAGTGAATTGCGATATTGCGATTCACTTTTTTATATTAATTCTATATAAAAAAAGTGAATTGCAGTATTGGGATTCACTTTTTTATATGATTTTAATATAAAAATGTTGAATCGCAATATTTCGAGAAAAAACGTTGCGAAAACGTTTTTTTCATAATATTATATTAAAAAAAATGTTTCGTTACTTTTTTTTTTTGATATTTCAATAATAACGTTGCGAAAACAATTTTTTCATAATGTTATATTAAAAAAAAACGTTTTGCAATATTTTTTTTCAATATTTTAATAAAAAAACGTTGCAAAACGTTTTTTTTCATAATATTATATTAAAAAAAAAAGTTTTGTACCGTTTTTTTCAATACTTTAATAAAAATAGTTCTGAAATTTTTCAGGTTTCAGGTCAGGTCAGGTCAAACAGACAACCTGATATAACCTGACCTGACCTGACCTGAAAAAAAATTTCAGGTCAGGTTTATCAATTAACCTGACCTGACCTGACCTATTATAAATAAAATTTATAATAAATTCATAAAACATATATCTTTATCATTTAAAAAAATTTTTTTTTATTTAAAATCATATGATTTTTATACTGTAAATTTTTTTTATAATTCTATTAACCAAAAATAAATATGGTATTGATAAATTGTATATTTCAGTTTTCAGCAATATTGTGCATTTCCAGTGATTGATATGATGACTGATAATGAAAAGAAACTTGCTAATACTGTACTCTTTATGAAAACAGGTTTAACATTTTGGTTGATTCATTAAAACAAATATGATTTTTATTAATATTATTGTTTATTATTTTAGATATCAATAATTGTTTATTACTTTACAACTTTAAGTATACAGTAGATTTATATATACAATCATTTTTAAAACCTTTTTTTTTGTATCTAGTCTGTCTCTCAATATTTTAATATTCCAATCAAATTTATTTTCTATATAAAAATCTAGGTAACTATCTAGTCCAAAAACTTCTTCAACATTTATAAAAATAAAAACATATTCAGAAAGAAGTTGTATTGCTACATGATAGAATCCCATTTACTATACAAGTTTAAGAAGTTCACCATTTTTATTAATATTCAAACTATGCTTTAATATCATTGGGTTTATTACTGAAAATACTGAAACAATGAATTTATTAAATGTTCTAAATGGCAGTTAAAATCATTATACTACATTAAAATAACTTTAAAGATAGATTGCTTGAATTAATAATACTGAGAAATTTAGATTGAAACTCCTTTTTTTTTACTAAATACTAAAAAAACATGCTATTAATATTATTGTTTCATATGCTAAAAATTTTGAATTTATTAATTTAAAGTATCCTGATGAAATTAAGAAAAGAGTTAAATTAGTTGGTATAAAATAAAAGGACTTGTTAGGATTTCATATTTCTGATCTTTAGAGTAAATTTCAAGATAAATTTTAATATTTTATGATCAAATGGATATTGATGAATAATGAAATTCTGACATTGAAATTCATTAATTTGAATATTTTTTTTACTACCATATTATATGAATTAATTCAAGCAACAAAAGATATTTTTACATTTCATTTAATAATTTCTGAAGTAATTAAATGAAAACATCTATATTAAACATATATAAAAAATTACTCTAATAAAAAAAATGCAAAGCATTATAAGAATTTTCTTTAGATTAAACTAAGAAATAAAGTTGAAAGATATGTAAAATATTCAGAAATAGTCAAAAACGAAATTTAACCCTTTTCAGTTTCATAATAAATTCACAAAATTTACAAATAATAATTTGTTGTTGAGAATATTAAATGTAGATGCAATGATTTTTAAGATTATTAAAGATGGGTAAAAATTTAAAGCTATAAGGCGAATCCAATTTTGATTGAAAATGTAGCAAAATTACAATATAGTACTCTTGTTGGATTTTACAGCAAAGTTAAAAAAGAATAAAATAATTCATAATATTAGTTATTTTACAAATAACTAAAAATTTACACACATATAACACATATATCAAGTTCAGATAATTTAAATATAAAGAAATTCATGTTAGATCCATTTAAAAAAGATATTAAAAAATCTTAGCTCTTCTATTTTATTGCAAATTTATTCATTATTCATTATTTTAATATCTTGATAAAAATGAATGTAATAAAGAACATTGTAATAGCGCGATGTTTAGAGGGATGAGAGTTCCTTCTCACTACTCCGTATTACCCGCTATTCACATAAATATATTTCTCAATATACCTTCGGATCTTTTAAAGTGGGTATCCGACGCTAGACGGTAATTACGTGTACATAAAGCGAAGTGACAAATTGCTTCTTGATTTCTTTGGTTTCTTAGTCAATTGAAAATTTGAGACAAAAATAAAATTGCTACCAACGCTTGAGCATAACCGATTGCTTCTCTAATTCTCCAAATCTGATATTACATCATGAACAGATTTCACACCTTGACAGACATTTATTATGATAAAAGTTGATATTAAATATTGTGTATGAATTACGATGCCCAGAACGTTTGTAGGTAGTGTTAATTATAGGATATTTTTGATTTTAAATCACACTATCATACACGATTGTCGCACGGATTAGTCAGATTGCCCAGAATTCTTGGAATCATGTGATTAGTCTTTTTAATACATATATATATATAATATCGCACACAGTTGGTCCATTTGTAGTTTCACTTCTCTTATTTATTATTCTTTTAGTTTGCAACTTAGTACGTAAAAAAACGTATTTTTACGATTTTATATTGTAATAAACTTAAGGATTTACTATTGTCCAGTATGATACACCCATATTTTGTAGCTAGTTTAATGGTGGGAACTGTTGTTGTGGCTTATGGCGTTTACATTGTTTACAAAGAATTCGCAGAAGAACCTATTTTGCTTCACAATACACGGGGTCGTGAAGGTTGTCGAAGCGATGACGAAGATTCTATTATAGAGTCTGAAAAGAATGGGTTGAGAAGGAGAAGAACGAAAAATGATAAAAATGATAGAAATGTAAGTTTAAACTAATAAGATGATTATTCTGATTTTAATGAGAAGTAATGTACTTTTCCAGTTTGATCAATATTTTTATTAAAAATTACGTTCAAATATTTAGGATGAGGAGGAACAAGAGTTGTTAGATAAGTATTCATATCTAACCGCTTTGGAACAGGAGATTGAGCGTAAAAAGAAGCAATTGGTTGATGAAGAACGCATTTTATATGAAAAGGAGCAAGAAATTCAACAGAGAAAACTACATTTGCAAAGTATTAATTCACAATCCAGCTCAAATACGGATAGTGAAATATCACCTCTTACCACTCAACGTAAGAGTTCTATCAGTTCTTCCGAAACTTCAGCTAGTGAAATTATTGTGAATTATAAACCGGTATTGACCGAAGGAACATTACCAGTAAATTCCAATTCGCCACAGTCTGTTATTTCTGTCAAAACTGGTTCTAGTGATGAAAATGATCAACCCAGAAATAAATTCTCAGATGTAGCAGCTCATACAATTCTTTCTCAACATTTATCACATATTACTCATCAACAGCAAACTCCTGATCCTTCTATAATAAATCAAAATTCTGATGTTCTTGCAGATTCTAAAACAAATCCATCTTCAATATCTGAACATAGTAATCATTCAACTGGTTATCATCAGCAACATTCATATCCGGTAAATAATTCTCACTTTATTGCTAAGTCAATTGCATCAGAAGAAACTTGGTCTGAGGTAGATTCTGTACTTTCGGAGAATATTGGAAGTATTATGTCATCGGCCGTAGATATTGATATGGAAGAAGTAGATGTCATTGAGCATTAAATATTGGGGTGCTATACGTTGTTAATCATTTGTACTTTTCTATTGATATTTTTTCTTTTTTTATCTGAATATTATGCAAAAAAAGATTTTTTGGTATATTTATATACGAGATATTATCCAAGAAAGAAAAAAAGCAACAAATATTGTGGATATTATAGTGATTGAAGTAAAAATGATTATTCTTTTTAAATAAAGAAATATTTTAAGATATCGTAAATTAAGTATTTTTATATTTTTTAAACGTGTTTATAATATAAGTAAAGGTTGTATCAATCTTTCATGTCCAAATATCCGCTGAACTTAAAAAATGATTAATAAAATATTATTTCATTTGTCATGTAGATAATGTAGTAGTAATGTTTAATCAATAATGTTGAATCAATCAATAATTGAAAGTAATATAAAAAGGTAAAAGTTGCATTGTAAATAAGATTTCTGGATTGTCGATACTGTAGACTCTGCATTGAACACAAAAATATAAAAAAATCTCTCATCTATACTATCTCCGAATTACACCAATCGAAACCATGAATAATAGTATTAATTTTCGCTCGATCATTCGATCATTTATGATCTTACGTACCATCAAAGTCAGACAGAGAATTTAACACGCTTTTAAACCAGATGTTTATAATTAATGCAAGTTCGTGGTGTATGGCAAAGAACATACAGTAGTATCAACCTTGATTTTACAATAAATGTGAAAATTACGCGCGTTTTTTACAATTAATCTTTATACAGACATAAAATGAAAATTATTTAAAGTTGCCGCTCAATATAAAAAATACAAAGCGATACAAGCCACGATCTCATTATCACGTGAAATTTATTAAGTGATAAACGTGATAAAAAATTTTAGATCTTACATCAAAACATAAATTCTCGCAAAAATTTTAACTTTTATTTCATCATATTCATCATATCCACTTTTTAATTAGAATCTACAAAAATGCAGGCACCAGTGATTGTTATGAGTATGAAAATTATAATTTAAATGTTATGAATAAAAAAGATAGTCAATGATAACATTTTTAATAAATAATTACAGATACTAATGTGGAACGGGAAGTTGGAAGAAAAGCCCAAATATCTAATATCACAGCGGCTAAGGTACGTTTGTCAGGCTGTTAGAATTTTGTAAAAATATGAGTTTGCGTGATAATGTTTGTTGTTCTATATAGACCGTTGCCGACGTTATTCGTACCTGTCTTGGACCTCGTTCTATGCTCAAAATGCTTCTTGATCCAATGGGTGGAGTTGTGCTCACAAATGATGGTAACGCTATTCTTCGTGAAGTTGAAGTAGCGCATCCAGCAGCGAAGAGTATGATTGAGTTGAGCCGAACACAGGATGAAGAAGTCGGAGATGGTACTACTAGTGTTATAATTTTGGGTAAATAAAAGTTTAATCAATAAATCATTCTTATATTTTTGTTATATTTTTATTTATTTATTTATTTATTGTTTACGGTACTTATATTATTCGAATAGCCGGAGAAGTGCTTGCACAAGCATTACCTTATCTTGAACAAAACATCCATCCGATCGTCATTATATCAGCTTTTAAAAAGGCTCTTGATGATGCTATTAAAATAATTGATGAAATTTCAAAACCGTTAGATGTTGAAAACCAAGATGAAATGTTTAATTTAGTTAAAGGTTCTATTGGTACAAAATTTGCGAGTCGTTGGAGTGATTTAATGTGTAAATTGTCTTTAGATGCTGTTAGAATAGTATCTAAAGATGATGATGGAAAACGCGAAATTGATATAAAAAGATATGCTAAAGTTGAAAAGGTACTCAAATATCGATTATCTAAAGATACTAGAGTTCCTTTTTTTAATTTTTTTTTTCTTCCTTTATTACTTCAAGGTTCCTGGTGGGGAAATTGAAGATTCCAAAGTACTGGATGGTATTATGGTGAATAAAGATGTTACCCATCCTAACATGCGTCGTCGTATTGAAAATCCTCGTATAGTTCTTTTGGATTGTCCATTGGAATATAAAAAAGGAGAATCTCAAACATCAGCAGAGGTTATGGATGAAAATCATTGGAATAGACTATTACAGATTGAAGAAGAACAAATAAAGGAGATGTGTGATGCAATAATTTCAGTTAAACCTGACCTTGTATTCACAGAAAAAGGTGTTTCTGGTAAGTTATCACAAACCTTCTTTACAATGGATATCTATATTGATAGTAACCAATTATGCTATTATGATAGATCTTGCACAACATTTTTTGACAAAGGCAAATATTTCTGCTATTCGCCGTGTTCGTAAAACTGATAATAATCGTATTGCTCGTGCTGCGGGCGCTACTATAGTGAATCGTTTAGATGATTTAAAAGAGGAAGATGTTGGCACAGGGTGTGGCTTATTCTCCGTTGAAAAGATCGGTGACGAGTGAGCATATAAACAAATTACTGTACTTTTTTTTCTTTAAAGAATATGAATGTTCTTTTTTTATTAAGGACTTCCTTTTTTCTTTATTTATTTAAAGATATTTTACTTTTCTCACAAAATGCAAAAATCCGAAGGCATGTACAATCCTGCTTCGTGGTCCATCTAAAGATATTCTCAATGAAATAGAACGTAATCTTCAAGATGCCATGTGTGTTTCTAGGAATGTATTCTTTAACCCATCATTAGCTCCTGGAGGGGGAGCTACGGAGATGGCTATAAGTGTGAAACTAGCTGAAAACTCAAAAAAAATAGTGGGAATAGAACAATGGCCTTATAAGGCAGTTGCAGAAGCCATGGAGGTTATTCCAAGGACTTTGATTCAAAATTGTGGTGGAAATCCTATTAAAGTTTTAACAGAATTGAGGGTAATTTTCAATTTTTGTTGATATCACAATTTTCTTAATTATAATAAGATAACACATAAAATTTCTCTGTATAGGCTAAACATGCTACGGGAAATCATTCGTGGGGTATTGATGGAGAAGCCGGTACAGTTATCGACATGCAAGAATATGGTATTTGGGAGCCAAATGCTGTAAAAGTGCAAACCATCAAGACAGCAATTGAGGTATAAATATTATATGCTTTTCGAATGGGTTAAATAATTAAAGCTAATAAGTGTGTATATATATTTCTTTTTTAGTCCGCATGCCTGCTCCTACGCGTTGATGATATTGTTTCTGGCGTGTCAAAGAAAAAGTCTGGTGGTGCACCAGCGTCAGCACCAGATGCAGAAAGTGCTGAAGTAGATGAAAAAGCAGCACAGTAGAATAGTTTATGGATTTTTATTTTGTATTTAAATTGGAATTATTATTGGTAATAATAGAATGTAAAAATTAATCAAAGTCCGTACATTAAAAAATAATAAACAAATCAAAACTTGGTATTAAATAAAATAATGAAAAGGATACTTTTCTTAAAACTTTTTACTTCTTTAAGTAAATATTCTACTAGAAGTTACAAAAGTGAGGAATCTCAAAAGCTAATTAAAAATTATACTAGAAGAAACAAAGAACAAATTAATCAAGAAAATCAAAAAGTAATTGTGAGAATCCTAATAAATGCATGATTATTTCTCGAAAAAATCGTTATTCCATCTTTATTGGAATTTATTAATTTGAACTGCGACTACGTGCAAGATTGACTCCAAAATCAAATAACTCTCTAACACTGGATGGTGCGTGGACAAAGCTTTGCCTCGGAAGCCAAGATATTATACATCAAGGTAAGTATTCTTCTTCAACCTTCTTTTCATTTTTTTAGGGCATTCGCCCTGATTGGGATAGTTAGGTATCACTCTCAATCCCATCATATGCGAACTTGTGACTTGACTGATTAAGCTGGTTGTTCTTGGTCAATTTCATTGTGATTTAAACGTACAGGCTCAGATTTCAGAAAGTCGATACGAAAATATGAGATGTATTCAAACGAGAATGAACATGTTGGGAATAATTGTTGAGAGATCAGAGAAAACGAGTTAGAAAAGAAAATATGGCCAGAAAAACAACCGAAGAAGTCGAGGTTTGTGATTGATATAAATAACACAAATTGTATTTTGCTTATTTACGTATCTGTTTATTCTTTCCCTCATTACTCAAGAATGCTCGCAAGAGATTACTTTCTGAGTTCACAGAATACGAACAAAATGAAGGAGGATCATCAACACCAAGTAAGGTTATGATATGACTCAATATTTTAGTTTTCACAAATCGTTTTAATTCTTTGGCCTAAACCTTTGAATGTATGCATAGATCTGGGCCATCAATGCTGAATCACCATCATATCAACAATATGATGATTCTTCAGATGATGATATTATAGCATCTAGTCCTCTTGCTAATATTTTTCATATGACAAAAAAAAAAGATCTAAGCCTAAAAGACGAGAATATTGAAACATAGCCACAAGACTCATCAGAGATTACATCATCTGCATGTGAATCGGATTTACAACCGCTATCAAAAGAAAAAGAAAATAAATTAACCGTAATCTAACAGATGAAGTTTTAAAATCCTTTAAATGCACATTCCTCCCGATCACAAACTAATATATTATGATGTTGATGTTATGGAATTTGCACGCTCCATTATGAAAGCCATGAAAAAAAGTCAAATATCAAAAATTCCTTTATGCATCAGCGTAAATGATATTCACAATGTCGAATGTCTTAAATATTTGCCTCAAAAATCAAGGAATATATAGCAGATCAAGATACTATTGTTGATTTTTCAGAAGGAAAATATATTGATAAATTTTTAGTAGATTGCGAAGAGAAGATTTTACAGTACTTAGAAAAGTTTATAACAAATAATTTGAGTTCATCAGGAGTGTTTAGATAAAAATCGAATCAATCATTCTACCTTACATATATAAGAGTTTTTTGGGGTCCTGATTACAACAAAAATGATCAGAAATGTAGATGGAAAATTGATGTTACTGCCTAAGGTGTCATACCCATTCTGAACATAATACTAATTATAACTGACAAGTCAGAAAATTACGACATACAGTTACAACCTTTCAAATTTCAACTATTACAGCGATTAACACTTATATAAATATAATTATTAAATTTTAAATTATTTACGCTGATAACTAAAATATATGGCTTGGCATATATTTATTAATATATAAAAATTTGTGCTGTAGTAAATATAAAAAGATTATATATTTTAAGAATTTGTCAAACTATGCATCAAAACGTTAGATTTTTTATGTATTTATTTTTTTACGTGCATATTTTCTCAGTTTTTCTGTATTGAACATTTATTGTACATTTTGTGTACCTAAAAAAAAGTTTTTAAAACTACTATATTAATTAACAAATAATGAAAGCTAGACATTATATCATATTGTACATACGATACACTTTTTATAGATATGCTTTTTTTTTCTTGGCCCTTTTTTTTTCTTTTCTTTCTTCCGCTAAATTAATTAAAATTTTAATATCAAGTAAAATAAATAAATAAATAGGAATAGATAAGTATGAAAATTCACCTTCTTTACAAATAGAGCATCTTTCTTTTATCAGATGCTTGTTTTTCTGCAAAGTGCAAATTGGACAATGATGCCTTTTTTTACGTCAGTAGAAGGCATTTTATTATCGATAAAGGATAGAAGAGAAAAAATTAATAAGAATTTTTATAATGAGCTTTTTTAATTGTGTATAAATAACTTTTTCAAACTGATATAACATAGATTGAATTCATTTATCATTGTTTTTAAATTAGTACGACCTCCTGATCATGTAAAATTGATTTTGAATCCTCCAATTTCTCTTTTTTTTCAATTTAAAAAATTGCAGGCGCGTGATCAAAATTTGCTAGAATTACTTAAATTTCATATGATATATATGATACCCCTTCATAAACAAATATGCAATCATATTTTTCTATATAATTTTAATAATAATAATTTTTTTTAGCAACATGAATTATTATAGAGTGTAACAAATTTCTAAAAAATGCAATAATCAATTAATAATGGAAAACTGGCAGATAATTATATATTTTCAAACAGAATGCAGTCAGCATATGTTACTTATTTGCATAATATAAGTTTTATTATAATAATAATATGATTTTTTTCTCAGAATGAAGTGAGTAAAGAAGTCTATATAAAAATCATTATTAGTAAAGTTTTTATGATTGGAGCCATGATATAAATAAGTGGAGTCACTGTGATTTTCACAGATAAACTATTACTAATAAGTTTAATTATTCTGCAACAAAAAATATATATATATATATTATATTCTTTTTTCTTTAATCACTTCTTGTTAAAAAAACTAAAAAAATGTTAAAGCAAGAAGAAATTGATGATGATAAAAGTTCAAAATCTTCAAGATATTCAGTTGAAATAGAATATAACCTGGAAGGTTTTAAAAAAATCGCTTTAAAAGTATTTGGTAAATCTTGTATTTCTATAAATAAACTTGGAGAAGGTGGATTTCATAAAGTTTTTATATTAAAAATGGAAGATGATAGTGAATATATTGGAAGAATTGCATTTTCAGAATATCCATATTGGAAAACAGAAAGTGAAATTGCAGTTATGAAATATATTAGGGAAAGAACTTCAATTAAAGTACCAGCAGTTTATCATTATGACAGTAGTAAAGAAAATCTTGTTAAACAAGAATATATTATTATGAAAAAACTAACTGGTATAGCATTATCTAAAACCTGGGATAATTATAATATAAATCAAAAGAAAGAAGTACTTTTACAAATAATTGAAATACAATATATACTTAAAAATCAAAAATTTTTAAAAATTGGAGGAATTTTTTATGACAATAATATAAGAGATTTTACAGTAGGTCAAGCTATAGAAATAGCTTTTTTTAATGAAAAAAAATTAGAATTAAAAAATATTAATCATGGACCTTTTGATAATACTTATGATTATATTTTTGCAGCTATTGTTAAAGAAATTGTTTATAGTAAGAAATATTTTAATAAAGAAGAACAAGAAAAATGGATACCAATTTACGAAGAATTTTTATCCTTTGTACCAAAATATTTTAATAATAATAATAATATTTTCATATTAACCATGGTGATTTTTATTATACAAATATTATAGTTGATGGTACTAAAATTACTGGTATAGTTGATTGGAAATGTTTAGGCTCTTATCCAATAGAATGTAGTTGTACTTATCCTTATTGTATATTAGAAAATCCTGATGATCATTTACTTAAAGATTTTTGGATTGAAGAAATGAAAAATCGTGATTCTGAAATTATTAGAATAATGTATGATACAAACGAATCTAAAAATGAAATTTATAATTTTGCTTTTCTTTATTATGCTGAAAGGGGTAGAATTTTAAATTTACTTAAAAGTATACAAAAAAATGAATCTTAAAAATATAATTACTTATTATAGAAAAAAAAAAAAATTTAATAATAGTAATTTTTACTTTATATTATTTTATATTAAAAAGTATGTTTTACATTCTGATTTGAAGTGATGGTTAATCTTATTATTAAGACAAAAATGAAATATAGAAATTTTTAATAAATTAATAAATCAAAGTGATATTTTGTATAATACATTTATGAAGGAAAATAGTTTTGACATGTCAAATCATTTTGGTGTTTTGATATAATATATCATATGATATATATATAGTTTGACATTACTCTATTCAGTTAGGATTGGTTAGTTATACTGATCATCAAGTATGTAAAAAAAAAATATCAGTTATATCTATAAAAAAAACTTTTTATTTTTTTTTACTTTTGTAAAAATACCAAATTGAAAAATCTTAGACATGAATAAACTTGAATATAGACATTTTCTAATGAAAAATGAAATATTAGTAAAGCTTTCTTAGAATTGACAAAACTGGAATTTATGAAAAGCTGAACAGGTAAAGGAAAGGTTTATATATTTTAAGAAATGTTTTTAATATTTCTTTTTTTTCTTTTTTTCATTTGTAGGGATACTGGACTTCTTGATATTAGATAAACTAAACTTAAAACAAAAATAACACCTGAAAAAGAAAGTTTTTTTTTTATTTTTATACCAATTTATTGCTAATATTTTTTTTTCTTTTTTAGATCTTTGTCTTTAGTATTTTAGAAACAAAGATCTGAATACTTAAAGGCAAAAGGTAAGTAAAATAGAGGATTTTTTTTAATTATCTTTGGTTATAGAATATTTACTAATGTTGTATATATTTTTTTATAGTAATAACTTCTTGAAAACAAAATCAGTACTTGAACGTAAAATATATGTGTAACATTTTACTTTTCTATGATTACAAAACATTTACTAACATCCTTTCCTTATTTTTTTTTTGTAATGATAATTTCTTAAAAATAAAATTAACACTTGTATTACAATGCATGCTATATATTCACTTTCGTTAATTCATTTAATTAAGAAGGGATTTTATAAAAAAAAGATTTTATGTATAAATATTTTTTTACAAAAATTTTAAATATATAATATTTAGTATAAGAATTTTAGCTTCTACATTATAGTACCTTCTTTGCTAATAGATTAAATCCTGATGCAAATTATTCTCTTTTCAGTGTATTTGTCTTATTATCCTTTTTATTTGATCTATTAGAATATCTCTGAACATTGATCTATTTTTCACATAGCTATCTATAGTATTTGCTAGCTTTGTAATAGTAGCCATTTTTAAGTTAATGTTAGGATTATACAAGTCTAGGAAATTCTCTTACTCTGGAGAATTTTCTGTAATAAAATAGTTTTAATCTGGCATCGCAATTTTTCAACTTGCTTTTCAGACTTTAATAATTTTTTTCTAAGAAAGAGATATAATTATCCTTATCTTGTATATCTTTTTTTGCTTGAGATTTTAGAATGGAAATTTCAGATTTCAGTTCTAATATCTCTTCTTCTAAAGCATTTTTAAGCCATTCTATCTCTCTATTAAAACTTTATATCTCTAATTTACATCAGAAATATTTACGTTTCAGCTTTTTAATCCACTTTTTATTCTGACATTTAGTTTCTACTTCTTTCTCTAATATATTTTGAAGATACAAATTATTCTTTTCTAACTCAATTTTAAGCTCTTTACATATTTTCCTTTATCTTGGATAAAGTCTGCAGAATATCATTCTTTATTTAATATTATAAAAGAGAAATAAAATGAATCAATTGCAAATTGTTATAAATTTAAATAAGACTTAAAGAATCAAAAAAAATATCATATTACATGATATATATTAATATTTTTTTAACCCTAAATTTCTAAGAAATATGTGTGAAAAAAAGGGTTATTAGAAGTTAATCTAGAATAGGTAGATCATAAAGTAGATAAATTAAGTAGACATCACTATAATTATAGTGATGTCTACTTAATCTATCTACTTGCACCATAGTGATGCCTACTTATAGATATTGATGCATACTTACTTATTTTTACGTATCTATACCCCTTCTGATGCTTTATTGGTATCCATCTGTTTTCACTGGTCTGTGACTGTTTGGTCGCTAAGCAGGACAGAGGTTTATTTTTCCATTCTGAAGCCTTTTAACAATTGTATAGGAGTAAAGTTGGTTTTTCCATTCTTTGACCCTTTTGGTTGCCATATTTGAGGTCGAGGGTGTGGCCCATTTGCTGGCCTTTTAAGTTGCTGAAATGGTGTAAAAAAATCATCAGGTGGCGCAGTAAATTTGCAGTTCAGATTTTGGCCAGCTTTATACCATAATTTTAGCTGATCTTTGGAAATTAGCGCCATAGTAGTGTTCTGGTAGTGTCCTGGTAGTATTCTGAAACCGTCATGAAACTGGCTGGAAACCTGAGTATTTTTATTAGTTTGCCAGTTTCAGGCCAGCTTGAATGCTGAATTTGTACTGCGCCTTACTGCGCCAGTCACGTGATCCAGTTACAGCACCAAACACCCTTTCATAGTTACGGGCTAGTGATAAGAATATTTCCAGAACATTTCTGGCTTGAGTTGTGGACTCTTTCCTGTTACCTTCCCGTCATATTCAAGATGGTGGTTAGTTGGAAGTTTGAAGATGCCCATTTGATTGCCGGATGAGGCACAAAGTGCTGAATTGGCCCAGATATGCAATCCTGCCTTTCATAACCCTTTTAATTGCTGAGGATGAGGCTCGAAGTACTGAATTGGTTCAGAATTTATAGTTTTCATACCCTTTTTCATGTATTCTCCTGAATCTTTCTGCTCTTCTGATCTCTTTTCTGCCTATTGGCGGTAGTACACCAAAGCATAACTTCTTATTTTCTTCCTATATATTATTCTACTTTGGTGTATTACCAAATTTATACTTTAGTTTTCGTCCAAGCCTTCTTAGAACTCTTTCTTGTATGGTTGCTATTTTGGGGTATCCCTATATATGATTACTTTAGGTTATTATTGCATCGATCACTTTGGGTACTATCACATTGTTTACTTTCTTTTGGCTTAGCGCTGGGTACTACCATAACCCAGTATTTTACTAGAAAGCATATTCACTCAAAATTATATAGAATTTTTATTTTGAACTTTGCTAGTTTCTCTGTTATTTTATACTGCTTTCTTGCATATACACCATGCTTCTTGCGTAAAAAAATGCTGGGCCTAGCTCAAAAATAATAAACGAAGTAATCAGACTCTTTTCAGGATTAGTGAACCTTAACTATGAGCCTGGTTATAATGATCATGTATACTTTCAATATTTGTCTAATAATAAAAATGATATCTCTCTTCTAGGAGCCTATCATCCTAAAGAGATTTATTCAAAATATATTATTCAGATAGCAGGAAAGGGTTTTACGGTAGTTGATTATCTATCCGAAGTTTATAGATTACCTGATACCCATGAATGCATTAATGGGAATTTGCCTCTTCGCCTGGTCCTGGATATTGATGCAAGGCAGTATTCTAATTCCATGAATCCTGAACTCCCTTCCTTAGATAAATATAAAATTACTCGTGAAGATTTATTATCCAGAATCTTAATTGCCTACATTGATATTATAAACTTTGATTTAAATCATTTCATAATATTAGACACTTTTACTTTAGCCAGTTCGTCTAATGCTAATAAATGCAGTTAGCATACCGTGTATCCTTATATCCATTTTATTGATTATAGAGACCTTGAGGGTTTTGTAAAAAAAGTTGCTGATAGAGTTGGAAAGCCATACTCAGTTTTTATCAATTTTGACCTTTATAAATCTCACTTCAGCCTTCATCTTCTTAGATCGGCAAAGGAAAATAGAGTTAAAAGACCTGCAATTTCTTCAATTAAGATAGGATATTGCAAGCTAGAAAATTATCTAATTCAGCCTAAATCCAATTATTCTGAAATCTGGCCCTGAACCTTTTTCTCTGAAAAGCCAGAAAAAGAGAAATTCCAACCCATCGAAGATAAAACCGCCTTAAGTGTGGGAGCTGGTTTGGTTATCACAAAATATGGATGGCTTGAAGTTGGTGACATTAGAAAGGAATTTATTAACTTTTAAGCTTGGTCATTGAAAGCATGTCCCATTTGCAATATCAAACACGAAAAAGATCAGTTATATGGTTTTCTTCGAAATAATGGCTGTTTTGTACTTAAATGTTATCGGCAGAAAAATTATAAACCAGATCATAAGGTATTAGCATTCAGAAAAGTGATCGAAGTTTCTGCAAAACCTAAGAGAGGAATAGTCGAAAGAATAGGTGATGCTATATCAAATCCACGTCCTCTTGTAAGATTATCAGAAATGATAATTAATGTAGAAAAATTAAAGGATATTTCAGAAGTATATCCCGATTTCTTGGGTATTGAGAAAACAACAACACTTATTCGTTCTCTCCCAGGGACATAGAAAACCACTGCGTTAAAAGAGATTATTATGGCATTGAAAGATAAAGTACATGATATTTCTTCTTTGCCATACTTTATCTGGATCTCTTACTAAAAGTCTCTTAGCAATGAATCAAAAGCGAAACTCGATGATTTAAAAGTATTAGGTTTCCAAATTTGCAATTACCAAAATACACTAGGAGATTTATCTATAGACAAATGGGATATTATCATAGTACAGGTTAAGAGTCTTTTCCGTATCGAGTTTACAGCCCGTCTGTTTGTAGCTATTCTCAATGAAGCCAATGCCATCATGCTTCATGCATCAAATGTCTAGCAGTACAAATGCACGGGAGTCTGAGAATGCAATGCATAATGTTTTAAGATCTGCAAGGCATGTTTTAGCTATGAATACCTTTGCAAATACATCAACACTATCCTTTCTCCAGGCTTATCGCAGTGAAAATATTCACGTAGTTGATAATAAGTATCAGCTTCATATAGGTAAGACAGTTGAGTTTATTTATAATCTGAATAGCAGAGCTAAAACCATGCAAATAGGATATGATCTTTTAAGACAGGGTAAATGTGTGGCATTTGTATCTACTGGAGTGGTAATAGCTAGAGCATTAGTAGAAAAAGCATCTAAGTTGTCTAAGCCTGATAATTCGCCTGTTAGAGTCTGTGCTTATTACAGAGATATAGATGGAAATCAACGTCAAAGAGACTTTTCTGATATTAATGTTGCTTGGGATGAACTTGATTGCATAGCTTATACAAATACAGTGGAGGCGGGAATATTATTCGAGATTACGGGCTACTTCAATATAATTATAACTATTACAAACATCGCCACTCCAGTTCATGTTGAAGCTCTTGCACAAATGCTTTATCGCTGTTCTCATCGTATTGTTTCCCTATTCTATTAGAAAAATTCTAATGAGCTTTTTCGCCCACCAGGTCATGAAAATATTCAGGCAGAACTTGCAAGTGCTCGGCCTAATAATTTACCCACAGCAATAAAGGGACATCGTGAATGGAATAATAATACCATTTCTTATAAAGTTGATGAGTCTCTGGCCGTAATAACTTTCATTGAAGTCAAGTATCAAAAACGTCTTTCTGCAAGATATTTTATTGAAAAGCTTTGTAGTCTTATAATTAGTACAGGCGCTTCTCTCTAACTTATAAAAATGGATGAGAGTCGAGAAGTTATAGGGAATCGCAAAAGGGTTCACAATAAAATTAGAGTTGAAGCATTAGTTATCAAGAATACAGATTTTAACGCAGTTGTTACTTCCCGGAATCTTAGTCTTGAAGAAGCTGAAGTTCTTAAATTCGATCAAGAGCGTTCTATCACAGATACTATGGCACTTAAACATTTTTATATGCGGAATCTTTATTGCAAAGATATGAGTATCGAGGATTGGAATAATATTTGTAATAGAAAATTCGTTAAAAATTTTAGTTTGCCTGAAGCTCGGAAGCATTTCTTACAGTTGTCTTATTTTCGAAGGCAAGGTCATGATGAGGAGAATGCAATGAAGGGATTGAAAGCTGAGGATAATATACAATGGGAAATTGCCTGCTATAAAGCTGAAGAGAATCTGGAAAATTCAGTGGCAGAAGACTTGCGTAAATCTTATTTAGCAAATCATTGGAAGGCTATAAGAGAATTCTTTCAAATATTAGATTTTACCAGCATTGATGACAAAAGTACTCTTTCTGGCGATACTGCATCAGAATCATTTATGTGGTCTTGTAAAAGGTTTATAGAAATTTGAAATTAATCTTTATTACTCTTTAGTTTTAAGTCTCGTGCAAAGGTAACACCAGATCTTCATTCAGCTATAAAAACAATTAATGCAATTACTGGCAATTGGTGTGGGTATACCATTGAAAGTGATAAAAAAAGAATAGGACCTAAAGGACAACAAGTCATATCAAATTAATTGTTAGTCATATAACAGTACTGGTTTTGGAGATAAAGGTACACCTTCTGTTTTAGTTTTTTTACTTTTACGCCAAGCATGGTCATAAAATCCGCTATGCATGCTACAGATTCCAGTATCAGAATAGGTTCCCTGCCCACAGATAGGGTATATTGTTCTAGAAAGGGCATTATAATGTCTGGCGCATTCTAATTCACTCATGGATCCTTTCCCACAGTTTGAACTATCTCTCTTGATGTATTGGCAGATAAAATGATCCATATGAGGTAATTTTGATATTAATAATCTTAAAACTTCGCTTTCACTTTTATTATAGATATTCAAAAATGTGTTACATATCTTTCACGTTCAATACTGGCCAAAGCTAGTCTCTAGGACTGTGTGAGGTACAGTATATTATTATTTTTTCCTTCCTTCAACCCTCACTGGTCGAATGATGAAGAATCGGTGTATTAAGAGCCAGTTAAGAATGGGACCAATCAGGTTTTCGGTTCTTAACCGGCTCTTATTTTTTTTATCATTAAATAATCAGTATCCCGATAGGCTTATTGATTCTATTATATAAGAAGCTGATAGATTCTAAACTTATATCAAATCTGATCAGTTGATAATAAGTTACAAATTGATCACCTTCCGGTTTTCCCGATGACTAATAAATAAACACCCGATCCGTCATGATCTGTCATTAATCTATAAATAAGCATCGGTAAACATCACATGTCCGATAATAATACTGATAGAACATTGATATTAGACGGCAAGAAATTTATTGTACTCATAAATTTGTTAATAATTATTATATATTTTATTATATGTTTATTTATTTGTATATTTATAATATTCATAATATAACATGATCGATATTATTATAAATTTTAAATATGAAACTTTCTATTGATCGGTATTACTGACATATATTTCTGGGATTCTTTTCGGCCTATTGAAAAAGAACCTTCAACAAACTGACCCAGTATACTATGTATAGGGATAATACAATCCCGGCTAAGATCATAAAATTCCTTTTTCCATAGTTCTATATTGCACAAATTTTCATCGCCATTAATTGTGCAATGAAATCTGGTCTTGTGATTTTCCGCTGGAAGATACCACTTTACAAATGCTAGGGAATATTTTACAGATCCTTCCGGAAGATGTATAGTATGTTCAAAATAAAATTGAACAATACTGGGATAAGTATCTTTAGTATTATCATGGAGAAATTGGGATAATATTTTGGCTGATTTGACGTGCCTTTTAGAATATGTTGATCCAAAAACTTC
>QZLH01001460.1:3158-28637 GCA_003833135.1 Oehlia diaphana
GTTTCTTTTCATTTAAAATATCCGTGACTGTTGACTTTCCAATATTATACCTTTGTGCAATACTAGTGTTAGAAAGGTTTAGTTCCCTTTCCTTTGTTTTACAGATTTCACGTTTTTGTGCTGCAGAAAGTATAGTTCTTTTTCTTGTGAACATTTAAAACAAATAGATAATCGCGATAATCACAATTGAAAAAAAAGATTGGCGCATCAACTATATTAATATCATCGAATCACGTGATAGTTCGGTATAACGAATATATGGCTAATATATCAGGGCTGGTTAAGGTGAGTTCGGATGTGATATATAAAATTTATTATAAAATTCGTTATATCTAGTGTAATTAATTATAAAAAATCGGTTCTGTGAATCTAAGTTCGGTATAACGAGTTTTCGGTACATATAGGTTCGGTATAACCAGTGGCGACTGTACTATTTTGGAGACTATATAGTTTTGTTTTTAGTTAGTTTTATTTTTTCCTTTGTACTTCAAAATTTTATTTTAATTTGTGTAAGTTCAGTTAAATAAATTTAATAAAAATAAAGGCTACTATGCCATGTTTGCCTTGATTTTGACCAGTGTAAATATGTAACACATATTTAATTTAGATTTGTGTAATGTTAATCTTACTAAAATATTGAATTTTTATAAAAATCTTAATTTAGCTAATTCCAAAAATCGGCACATATGTATTCCAAATCAAATATGCCAAAAATCTACAAAAAAATATAGAAATATTAGTAATGTTTTCTAAAAAAAAAAATAATTTAAGTTTTAAAACGAACGCTTCAAAACTTACCATTTTTAATATTTTGAACTGAAAATGCCAAAAGATCTACAAAAAAATATAAAAAATGTTAGTAATGATTTCTAATTAAAAAAATTTTGTAAAAAAAGTTTCAAAACTTTCACTTCAAAACTTACCATTTTGTTCCTGAAAAATAAAAAATAAAAAAAGTTTTGAAGCGAACACTTCATTTGAAAAATAGAAGACTGAAAATGAAAAAGAAAAGGGGAAAATGAAAGAGAAAGGGAAGGGTAGAATGAAAGGTAATGGAAAATAAAAGGGAAGGAAAGAACTGAAAGGAAAAAAAGAAAAAAAATTAAGCTTTGCTAAAAAAAAAAGCTTGATTTCTTTTTTTTGCTACATCACTGCAGTTTGCAATGGTAATTAACTAATTATTAATCCAGTATCACATGATACTAAAGTTGCTTGCTGAAACCTAGAAGTTTAAATAAGATGCCATTTCGCCAAAAAGCAAAATTCTGCTGAAACTATATTAAAGTTATATTAAAAAACTGGTGAAACTCTGAAGAAAGGCAAAACTGCCAAAACTTATTATAAATGCCAAAACTGCCAAAACTCTGTTAAAACTATAATAAATCTATAGTAAAATTTTGGCAAAACTAATCGTAGGATTTTGAAGAGGTTTAGGCAGGTAACCTTATGTGATACATATAATATAGAGTATATTACGAATGCTTAGTATATTACTGAAATAATTTTTTTTTTAAATACTAATTATAATAAATAAGTATATATACTTAGATTAAAATAGTATAGTGGTAATAATTAATAGAGGTATTCAATTCAGTTCCTAAGGTAAGTAAAAATAAATAATATAATTTAATTAAAATATAGCTGTGTTAATATACGGTGTTGAACAACAATGCATGATGTGTAAAACTACACATTAGAGTTGAACAACGCGTATATTAACATTATACATTAATAACTTGGTTTCTTGGTATACTTCATTACACGGGTGTTGATTAATATGTTGAACAACTAGCAAGTGTTGATCAACGCGTATACTGATGTAAATCAACACTTTTAAAACTTGCTGATGAACTGAATATTTAATATTATTTTATGTAATTATTTATGATTAATTTAAGACTCTTCTAATAAGTTAAACTCTACTTAATTTGTTAAAGCATTAAAGTTTTTCAGTTAATTTAATTATTGACAGGTTAACAATATATACTGTATAAAATACATTATTAATTTTTGTGATATTATAGTAATGTTTATTTTTATTACTAGATTTTGAGATTAATCACCATTTTTTATTTGCAAAATGGTGATTTTCAGAGATTGGAAGTACTCTTGGAAGCACCTTTGAAAGATTAGAAGTATAATTTACTAATAAAACCTTTGGATTGGAAGCTTCCAATCCGAATTTTATTCTATTGGAAGCACAAGGGTTTCGGAGTTTAGAGTTCCGGGGATTCGGAGTTGGCAATGAGGTTTTATTTATTATTAGCTACGCCACACACCTGACACAATTTCAGTTGTGGCGCAGAACGTGAGTTAAAATTTGGTTTGTGCAGCAAATACAGCAAATAATTGCACTAATCCCTTTTTATAATAACAGAGTAATTGTTAATGGGATATAAAAAGGGTGGAATTCCTCGCGTCAAATTATAATCTTTTCACGCAACTTTCTGTTCATTAACCTTTTTTTTTAAAAAAAAGAAAATACGAATAAATTAATAAATATATGAGCAGTCAACAAGGATTCGGTTTCAATCAAAGTTTTCCTTTTGGAAAGAGTAATTATTCTCATTTTTTCAAAAAAAAAAAAAAAATATTTGGTTGCATTAGCATAAAAGCATCACTTCTTTTATATAGATCGTAATACACTTTTTAATAAACTATCATAATTTTAACTTTTATGGAATAGTAAGATTCATTTTTTTTTTTTCATTTTACCTTTATTAGGTGGTTTCCAGAACCCTGTTACAACGACATCCACAAATCAGCCATTCGGAACTTGGCAAAGTATGTATTAATATTGGTACAGCGATTTTCAAAATTTTCAACGTAGGTCCCTTTTGATTTTACTAATAATTAGGTCCCGGTTTCGGTCAACAAGCTCAAACATCTTTTGGAAATTTTGGTCAACCTGGACCTTCAACTGCATTTGGCGGATTCGGTCAACCACAACCACAAACTAGTTTTGGATTTGGGCCATCATCTGGAAGTGGATTTGGATTTCCGGGACCTTCAAGTGGGTTTAACACGCAGCAAAATGCTGCTCCATTCGGTATTCCAGGTCCTTCCAGCGCAACTAGTCAAGGTATGATGTTTATAAATGCTTGTTATTAATCAACTGTAAATTATTAATATTTTACTCAATTGATAGGTACTGTATCATCAGTGCCAAACATAGATCCACGATTGACGGGTACTCGAGATCCAAAATTTGAACCATTCAAAGATAACGAACCAACAGGACTTCAAATATACCAGAGCATGACAGCTATGAAAGAATATCGTAAATGGTCTTCTGAGGTTAAATCTCTATATTTTTCTTAATTAATTTTCGTAACGGAATATTAACTCATATTTTATGTTATGTTTTAGGAATTGCGGTTATATGATTACGAACTTAATCGTCGTCCCGGAGTTCAACAACCACAAATAACTCAACCTGCACAATCCGTGCCACCTACTATAAATACGAAAACAACAATACCGTTTCAATTTCCACAGCAACAACAGCAACAACAACAACAACAACAACAACAACAACCATTTTACCAACAGCAATTCCCGCAACAACCACAACAACCACAACCACCACAACCACCACAACCACTACAACCACTACAACCATTTCTCCAACAGCCATTCGCACAGCCACAACCACAAAATGTACAAACACCTTTCGTACAACAATTTACGCAACAACCAACCACACAAGCACAATTTCCTTTTCAACAAGCTCCAACCACGATAGGGACTTTGAATCCGTTTAATTACCAATATACTGGTAGTCTTTATTATAGGTTGCATGGAACTAACAGTCCTCCACCGCTTGTGTTTGAAACAAAACTCAAACCAAAAGCTGACAAGGGCAAAGGTAAGGGTGAGTACGTATTGTTGACTGTTCGAAACTTATGATAAATAGTTTATTTATTTATTTCCTTTTTAAAAGAATTTCAATCACAACAACAGCTTGGGGCAACAACAGGACCTTCAAGCGCGATCCCGAATTTTTCATTCGTTGGAGCAATTGGTGATATGTCTAAAATGTCAGGGGAAAGCCAAATTCCGAAGACGGCCTTGGTTTCAACATTCTCAGCACCTAGTGCGCTACAAACTACAACCACTACTCAATCTCCTTCTACATCGACTCTCACAGCCCCCATAATTACAACATCAAATACTGTTGTCACGACAAAGCCTACTATTACGGCAGGACTAACAAAACTGTCAAATACAGGACCTTCTGTTACGAATGAACAGCCAAAAGAAGATTCTGAAGATGAGTTGGAGTTCTTTACAGAGAAGAAGACCCGTACAACTCCACTTTCTCCTGAGGATGAAAAGATCCTTAAAGAGGATTTCCCCCGTAGGAAAAGAAGAGAGCCAATTTATCATAATGGAATTTTTTCAAAAGATGATATCAAGGAACCAACATGGGGATACCAAAAATCTTACAGAAGGATTGTTCCTAATATACATGATATTGGTAATTCTAAGAAAGACTTACTGGAACAACTTAAGATCAGAGATAAACCTATTGCTACTTCAAAAAGCCTTACAAACACGACGGAGGCTAATAAAAAGAAAGTGCCGGGTTCAGAGGTCCCTCCAGAGAGTGATGTAGAAGCTCGACTTGTATACGAGCTACTTCTCAAACCACGGCGGGATGGGCCATACGCATATAGAGGGGAATATGATGGTACTTGGTCTCCCCTTTATGGGGATGGGAGAGATGAAAAGCCAAAGTTGGAACCTTTGAAATGGAAACAACAATCATATTATAAAGAATATGTTAAAGATGTTAAAAGAACAAAATTTCCAATTACAGAAGAAAGATATGAAGCTCCTAGTTGGTGGGATAAGCATCCTTATAAACCAGTTCCAAAAGAGTTAACTAAAGACATGGACCAATACGATCTTTCCCGAGAGGCTTTTGCTGAAGATATTGTGACGAAGATGGGACTTAGACCTGATCCTCCAAAAGGTAAAGCTTTTAATGTTTTAAAGAAATATTTAATAACAATGAATTTAACTAAATTTAATTTAATTTTTGCTTTTACTAGTTCAAATTGACGCACTTAGTAAACACGTAACTGTAAAACTTGTCCGCGTACAGAAAAAGCCCGCCTCCTGGACAGAAACCAAAATAGTCGCTGAACCTTGCAACTGCTGTAGTACAGTGGTTCAAAAATCCAAGGAAGAGAAAATGTTTTTTCACAAACTTCATAATCCGCGTAAGTAATGATTTATCATTTGATTTTTGAAGTTTTTATTAAATCTGATTTGCATACTCTTTTTAAATATAGTTATTGGAGGTTTCGAATCACAACCACTAAATCAACCTTGGGTTTTCGTATACGCGGCATTACCCGGAGAATTTGAAGACCGTACTCCAACTTACGCTGAGTTGCTTAATAAATATAAATCAGGCATTCCTCAGCGCAACATGTATATTCTTGATGAACCGCCAAGGATGCCACGAATCGATTTAAGCAACATTATCGAGGGAGAGATTGAATTTTCCAAAATCGTGAAGGAAGATGTTCATAAAATTTGTCATCAAGATAAAAAATGTGATTGTCCGTATGCGAAGAAAGAACCAGAAGTAAAACACACACCGACCATACCAAGATCACATTTCTATTGTTATGAGCGTCTTGGCAAAAAGCCTAGAGAAAACAAGCCAACTACCTTTGAAATGATCCATGGGTATCAACCATTTAGCAAGCAAAAGACTCTTGAGACCGATGAGAACAAACCTACTAAACAACATCGGATTCTCGTGCCTCCTCAAGATTATGATGAATTTTAAATAAAAAATTCGCTTTTTTTTTGGGCAGCAAATGGTACTGACATCCTTGTCGTGCAGCCTGGGTACAAAAATAGCGACAGGTACCAATATAAACACTTGTAAAATAAATTAAAAAAGACGAATTAGAATTTAAACGTTAATGACGAACGAATATTTCTTTTATTACGATTAATTAGTTAATTTTATAATTTTGAAACGTCACGTGAAATATTATGATAATCGTTAATTAAAAAAAGATTTTCATATACAGTAAAACTCTTTTTTTTATAACAAACGGTTTGAGTAAAAAACAATGTTAAGGCCTACACGTTTATTATTTCAAAGAACAATGATGTTCGTTCGTCAAATAACCCTTGTAACTAGAAATAATAATAATACTCTTCTATTCAATGGGACGAATGGAATGAGAATTTTACCAACATTTATTATGGTATATTGTTAGACTTGCTTTGTCACTTTCATTTGAAATTTTTTGATTAATTTAAACGAATATTGTATTATCTGAAAGGAACATGTTAAAAGAAGAAACATATACCATGGACACCCATCTAGAGAATATCCCGGTGATTGGTTTTGTGACGAATGTGGTTTTAAAAATTTTTCTTATAGAACAAATTGTTTAAAATGTGATAGTAAACCTAAATATCGCGAAGTAGCTGCAGGAGACTGGATATGCTCCAAATGTGAATTTTATAATTTTAAATCTAGAAAGTTATGTTTTAAATGTAATACACCTTCTCCTGATACGGATAAAAACGAAGAAATTCTCGAAGGGAATTTTAATTAGTTCAGTACTTTTTCGTTTGATTAATTAATAAAATAAATATACTTTATATACAGTTATTAAATTACAAATTTGTCAAATATGATATGATTCTTTTATATAAAAATCATTCCGATTAATCTACACTACTTATAATTTTAAATTTATCTCTTTTGAATTAATCCTTTTCATTTCTTTCATCAGAAAGATTTTTATCATTCCCATTTCCATTATTTCCATTAGGTTCATTATTAGTTCCATCATTGTCATCTCCACCGTCAACCCAAACTTCTATAGCCTTTTTAACATTATCTTGCATAATATGAACTGCATCCATACGTTGTACGCTTTCGTAAAATCTCTTAAAAAAGGAAGTCTGAGTTCCATCACTCCATGATTCTAAATATCTTTTTGCAAATTGATATCCAGGAGTAAAAGCGCGTTTTATTATTCGCATTGCTACAAAATAACATTGTAATTAAAAATTAGAAATAATTTGACTGAGAAACAGAATTTTTTTTTTGTATAAATTTTTAGAGTGAACAAGAAATTACTAACTTTCTGATTTGGTTTTCTCAAATTTTTCACCAAGGTCTAGTTCATATTCTTCTCTGTAAATAAATAACAAAATATTAATAATTCACATGCAAACATAGATATGTATATCCAAAATATTATACTAACGGATTATTCTGAATCCATGTGGATCGATTTGAAATTTCATCATACTTCATACCTAAGTAAAAGAAAGAAAGTAAATAACAATTCTAATCGTGTAAATAATAGACCCTGATAGTGTTATCATATCATACCTTCAGTATGTTTCTGGCATATTTCCAATCCTTTTATATAATACAAATAATATCCATCCAGAAAATTTCTTGGTACTTTACGTTCTTCTCCATTTTCACCTTTAATATATAATACTTGAGCTTCATGTTTGTTATGATGATCATTTAATTCTTCTTTAACCACTATTCTTTTTTTTAATAAATCATTCTTGAATTGATTATTAAATTTTCTAAAACATAACATTCTACATTCCGGTATAATCGATTTATCACGATTTAAATCATTTTGTTTACACCATTGAATACAGAATTCATCCCATTTTGGTTGTGGTGGGGATGATTCCAATTCATTATTAAAATCCCTATTTGGTGGTATAGTAGAAGGATTAGTGAGTGGACTAATATAAATATTTCTAAAATTTGTTCGAAAATTAAAAATTGGTAGTGTTATAGGCTGGGTTGGTAATGTATCAGGCGGTTGTGAATTGTCTTCTTCGACGTCAGGAGGAATAGAATTATCTGGTAATTCATAATGTTGTTCTTCCTCTGTCTTGTCTTGAGTTTTTGAACTGGTAGGAATAGTCATTTTGTAATTAATTCAAAGGAACCTTAGCACAGATTTTATATAGTTAATATAATCACGTGAAGACGGTGAAATTTTATTGGGTATTAGCAAATTGTACTATTTTTTTAGCAGTGTAATCATTTGTATACTTAAAAAAACTTCCTTTAATTAAGAGGAGTATTTATATACAATTATGTAATGATAAAACCAATAATTTATAGAAAAAAAGAATGAATCGAAGGGAAATCTATATAAAGGTGAAAACAAAAATAATATACATGATTTTCTTACATTTTTTTTTTTAACAAAAAAAAAAAAATATCAACCTAAAGCCTTTTTTAAATCATTCCATTTCCTTTGTAATACTTCTCTTTCATTTTCACTTTCAGCATATCTCATTTTACTTTCAATTAACATATTTTCTAAATTTGCTAATTGATCTTCCAAGAGATTATTCTTTTGTACAAGACTAACATTTTTTTCGGCTAAAATATTCATTTCTTCCCTTAATTTAGCTTCGATTTCTGCTGGTTGAAGTTCAACTATTTTATGTAATTCTTCTACTGTTGAATGTAGTTCTTTATTTTCATCATTTGATTTTGCTAACTCCATTCTAGTATTAATTAGTTCATTAGCTAATTCTACATGTTCTCTATTAAGTGTTTGTAGACTACCTTCTAATTGTTTGACACGACTTGATAATTGAATGTTATTTGACCGTAATTTTTCTATTGCTTCAGCTTCTGCTAATAACTTTCTTTTTTCAGCTTCTTGATGTGCATAATATGCCTGTTGATATTTATTTAACTTTTTAGGAGTAATCCGTATATCATATGCATCTTTAACAAAATCGTTAGTATGATATTGTGTTTCTTTGACAAGTTGAGCTAAAACTCCGGTATGGTTAATCTGATGAAAAAAGTTTTAAATTAGAGAGAAAAAAAAAGAAATAATAACAATAAAATTACTATTATATAAACCTGATAATTTTCAAATAATCCACTTTTTAAATATTCTAAAAGTGTTTCAAATTCCATTTCTACAATTCTTTTTTCATTTTTCTTTAAAAGTGCAATACTAAATCGGAATATAGCTTCAATTCCCTCAGTGAAAATAGTATCATATATCCTAAAAACTAAAGATAAAGGGAATTTATATGCAAAAAGTGTCATAAACCATTGTGAAGCATACATTGAAGAATTTATTCCTTGTGCCTGTAAGTGATTGTGAACTTTAGGAAGCATTTCTTCAACAAGTCGATCAAATTGATAAAGACGAAGCTGCAAACCATCCATGCCGGGCAAAAAGTGACTTCGCATATTATAAAATGTCATTAATTTAACAAGTACACAGAACGCTTCTTCATCAGGCATCTACATACAAACATATAATAAATTAATGAAGGGACAATTAAATTTTTTTTTCTCTCTCTTTTTTTTTTTTTAAAAAAAAAGCTAAGACTTACATTTAAAAGCAAAGGTCCAACAACAAAGGATATTCCTTGGCAATATCCAACTTCTGTATCATAAAGTGAGTATGCCTTTACTACATTGAATAATCCTTCTTGTCCTAATCCGTCTTGGTTTTTAAAAAATTCATGTTTAGGAAAAGTCCTATTTAAATCTCTCATTATCATTTTTTCGTGAGTACTTGTTTCCTTTAACAATTGTGCATAAGTTGACTCTAATTCACTGTCTTTAGATTTTGACATAAGTTGCCATATCATACCACGCAAAGCTTGCGGAATCCCTTTCTGAATCATTTTTGATAATTGACGCGGCTGTGTCCTTGCAACTGTTTCATAATCAGAAATTATTTGACCCCAAAAGTCTAAAAAAGTAAAGAAAGAATAATTATAAAATTGCTTAAATTCAAATAACCATAAATTACATAAATTAATAATTTACCCCAATCAATATCGTCGTCTATTTGGGCTTCATGTTGCACACGTTCGAAGCTAGCCTTTAATTCGGCAATCCCTTGTAGAGACATTCTTTTTGCTTTTGGGTCTTCTTGTAAAAGTTGGTTTTCCCTTTCAAGCCTTGCTAATAATAAATCATAATTAGAACCAGTAGATGTCATTGATACAGTTGACATACGACGGGAATCACTGCTACTGCTACTTTTTGATGATGTTGAAGTAACAGTAGAAGTGGTTGAACGTGGACTAAAAAAAGTGGAAATTGATTTTAACGAAGTGGGTGTTTTGGGGAAACCCCAATCAGAAAGATGCGATTCTTTAGGTGAATCATGAACATTTGAAGATTCATCATCTAAAGAAATATCATTTAATTCTGGATTCTCCCTAAGAGAGGCTACAGAAATACGATTTAAAGCATTTTTTTCTAAAATTGTATTTTTGTCTTCTCTCCCATTCGTAAGCTCGACTGATTGATACATTGAAATCGAAGAAAAACTACTAGGTTTAGAGGTAAAAGATTCGGTCATTGAATCTCTTACACTTTGATTGTATTCAGAAGAAAATGAAGAAAAACTGGTATTAATTGGCAAAATTCCCGGTTTATTATCCGGAATATTTTGCAGATTTTTTCCATTAAAATTAATGTTATCTGATTTCTTATTTTCAAATTCCGCCGAAGATTCTAATATTACTTTATCATCAACAATAGTTTCTGAAATAATTTCTGTAGGAGAATTCTCAACCAATTTCTTATTAAGCTTCTCACTTTTTTCTTCTGTTTTATTATTTTCACCAGATTTGTCTTCAGTTTCTTCTGAGGAACTATTTGAAGTCTTTTCTATCAAATTATTAACATTTTTATCCAAAGATTTACCTAATTTATCCTCACCGGAATCATCTTCGGATTTATCAAGTGTACTAGGCAATACCTCTTCAAGGGAGCTTTCAACTACAGTCGTTACGATATCCAATTTCTCTTTACCGGAATCGGCACTTATTTTATCTTGGTCTATAGGTCTAAAAATTTTTTCACCATTTTCTAATTCATCTTTTTCATATGATGTATCACTTTCGTGGTCAGAAACATTAAAATTTTCTTTTTCTGATACATCTGTTTGAAAAGAATCGGTACTAGAAGTACGGCTTGCATTCTCACGTCTTGATTGTGCTGTAATTGGTGAAATAACTATATCAGTTTTTTCATCAGTTTTTTTTTCATTTGAAACTTCACCACTTGAAGACGTATTAGAAATAGAATTTTGACCTTGGTCATTATAAGTGGTAGAAGCAGTAGTATTTTCAGCTTTATTCTCCCCAGTTGAAATTTCAGTTCTTGATTCTACATTTGATGAAATTTCGGGTTTTTCGTCAACACTTGAAACGTCATCATTTGAAGACACACAAGAAATTAAAGTTTGACCTTGAACTTCAGAAGAAATATTAGTATTATTGTTAACTTTTTTTTCTTGGGTTAAATCAATTTCTTTTTGTTCTGATTCTTCATAATCACTTTCGTAATTTGAAGTGTAATCATTATAATCATACGGATCATTCTCTTCAACATCAACTTGACTACCGTAAGCATCGGCAAAGTTGTCAACCTCGGAATCATTTTCTTCGTCAAGTATAATATGTTTAAAGTTTGAATTTGTCGGAACCTCAGTAATAGCATGTTCATTTTTTGTCGGTTCAATAGTTCCTTTATCAATTTCTGTCATCTTGTCTTTATATTAAGTTTGTTAACTTTTAAACTAGTCAAATATAAATTTATGAATAAAATGTTGGTTGGCAATCAAAAGACCCAAGCTCTTGTTGCATACCAATGGTAATGGGAAATATAATTTTAAGAATTGAGTAAATTAATTTGTTTATATGGTGTATGTATGTAAAGAGAATGAATATGTTGGAGGAAAAATAAAACCGAATATAATAGGAAATGTTTCGAAGTTTTTTTTTATATATATATAATTTTTTCATCATCATACAATGCACTTATTTGGAAATTGCATTCTTGCATGGTATTGCCATAATTTTCTTTAATGTAAATAATGTAACAAAGTATTTTATGATTTAAACCGGGTAACGATTGACCTTAGTATAAGTATTTCATAGCAACAATTTATATTATATTAAAAATATCTTATTTGCTAATCACGTGATTCTACTGCTCGTACTGCTCGTGATTTCCGATTCGTGATTGTGTCAAAAGTAATACTTTAAAAATTCTTTTACATGTGAATATGATCACGTTAAAATGAAACAGGTTGCCACAAGATATAGAAAACCTATTGATCGTAAATTTGTTAATTAAAATTAAAAAAATCGAACACTAATAACTAATTTGGAAATTTAAATTTAAGAAATTGATTGAAAGAATGGGTAATAAATCAATTTTGATTGGGGGTACTCGATATGCGCCTCATTACATAACTTTTAAAATTAGTACCAGTTTTTTTTATTAATATTCAAAGGTTCAGGAAGAAGTATAGTTATTTCTAATTTTATATCAATTACCCTTTATAAAATACTTCCCCTATTTTGGAGTCTCCATCTGTATTTCTGGTAATATCAAAACGCTTATAGCTGCGTGTATCAACAAAAAAGCGTTTTCTAAAAGAAATGCTATTATCATCTGTAGACTTAGAAACTGAGAATGATTTAGAAAAAAGAGCACCTGTTGAAACTGTGAATACTTCTGGAAGTTTTTCCTCGAGAACTTCTTCAGATCTTTTGAATAGTGAAAATGGAAGTTCTCGACGTTTGCTCGTTTCTTCAAATACAGTATCTTCTACAATGTTTGAACGAATTCGTGGACAAACGAAAAATGAATATGTAGAAGTTTATACAAATGACGATGATTCGGATACTGAATCGGTTATAGAGTCAAAAAAGCAAAAAATACTGGACACAACTGAAGTGAAGAGTGAACATAGTTTGGCTTATGAGGTATATATTTTTTTGTTTTGTATATATTTATCTATATTATGCTAACCTATAATTATTAGGTAGTTCCTCCTTTACTTATATCAGTGGCTGGTTTAATGTCAGCTGGATGGCTTTTAGATGTCGTTCAAGTAGGTGATCGATAACTTCTCGTAATTGGTTCACATTTAATATAACTAACATTAACTTTACAATTAGTATTGGCCTGTTTTTACCAAAGTTACAGAATTATTTGTCTTGGTGCCAGTATTGTTAAATTTAAAGGGAAATCTTGAGATGAATTTGGCATCTCGGTTATCCACATTGGTATGAATAAAATGGAATATACACTCTACATATAGAATTAATGTAATTTCTAACGTGATATATTTGAATGTACTAAAAGTCGAACTTAGGAGAATTAGATAAACCATCTGTTCGATACGCGTTGGTTTGGGGTAATTTAGCAGTTCTTCAAGTTCAATCTCTGATCGTTGGTGCAGTTGCTGGATTGTTTTCATTTCTCGAAGGAGTCGTATTTCATTCAGATCATGTGAGTACATTTCATGAGAGTATTCTCGTAATAGTTGCCTCAATGGTTTGCGCAGCATTAAGTAGCATGATATTGGGAACTTTCATGTGCGTTCTAATATTACTATGTAGGCGTTTTCGGATTAACCCCGGTAGGTTTCTTCTTTATTTCTTCCTATTTAAATTCAAGATTGAATCTAAATGTACTTAAACAATTTAAAGATAACATTGCATGTCCAATGGCTTCGTCGCTTGGTGATTTGCTTACTTTAATTATTCTTGCGACTTGTGGCGAAATCTTATTGCAATATCTTCGTAAGTAAAAAAAATTTTCCTATTCGCAACAAATATTGCGTACGCGATAGATATTTATGTAGGATTATAATTTTAGATACATATGTCAGCACTGCAATGTTTCTCATACTTGCAGCAAGTATTCCTCTATGGGTGCGTTTTGTATGGTCGAATCCAACCGTTCATGACTTATTAGTAAGTGGGTGGAGTCCGTTATTCATGGCTATGGTCATTGCAAGGTGTGTAATTATCGCGACTTTAGTTCAAGTATATGTTTCCATGTGATGTTAACATAATTTTATTTACAGCATGGCTGGCTTGGTTTTAGAGCGTTATATTGAGCATTATAATGGACTTGCACTTCTAACTCCTGTATTAAATGGTATTGCTGGTAATTTAGGATCTATTTACGCGTCAAGAATTTCAACTCGTCTTCATAGTGGTGAAGAAGAAAATTATCGTCACTCGGAAATCGTATTATTCCTAATTCATATACCAATTGAAATTGTATTTTTAATATTTGCTTGGTGGTTCGATATTGGACATGTGAATCTTTCTTGGAGTTTTTCTATTACTTATTTATTTGTTTCGATAATATGTGTATGTAGTAAATGAAATTATTTTTTTGTTTTGTTTCTTATTGTAAGATCGAGTTTGTAATTAATTTAATCAATTTATACAGGTTGCAATTACCCTTTTTCTTTCTAAAAGGTTGACCCTTTGGTTATGGTATAATGAATATGATCCTGATAATTATTCATTACCATACATGTGAGTATAAATCCGGTAAAAGAAGTAAATAAATATTTTAATAATTTACTAACATAGATTTTAATTTAACCGTTATAGAACCGCTATTGTTGATGTCGTAGGTACTGGATTGTTAGCGTTTTCGTATTGGGGATTATCTGAAATAGGACTCCATGTTGAAAATCATATAAAAAAACCTCATCATTAATGTTATTAATATTTAATTTATAGATTTGAACAATGTAAAAATTAGAATATTTTAATGTTTGGCCAAATTACTTAAATTAATCGATTTTTTGTAGATATAGTTAGAGAAATAATTCGAGTTTTTCATTTTAATTTGAAACAACAATGTTTTGGATTGTATGGACAGACACAAAAAGTTTACTATTTTCAATTTGTTTATGAACCATTAATTACCTCCTGTTCAATCACCGAATCTGGCTTTATAAATAATTCAATAGCCGATTTGGTACGCAAATGGAGAATATTAATTCCTAAAAATTGTTAGTTTTGATCATGAAGTAAAATCATTATTGAGGATTCGACCTCGCGATTTTTACATGATTTTGATTTATTTTTTTGGAAACAATTTAAAGCAAAATAGAATTACGCATAGTCGCATACAGTCATTGTACACAGCGAATCTCAAAAATTTCATATTAAAGACCCGCCTTCTATTTTTTAAAATGGATTTATTGTCTCAGTACAAAATTGATTATAATAATAAAAATTCTTTATGATGCAAAAATGAGCTTCAGAAATAGGGTTGATTTATTTTATCAGGACCCGATTTTTACTGTAGCATAAAGTATCACATGATGGTCATATTTTGTTTAAAAGTAAAAATGTTATGTCGGATAAATAAAATTGTTTTAATATGATAAAAGGAGGACAGTGTTCTATTTGTAAATCCAGGAAATGGTTTTATGACAATTTAGGAGGTTTAGTATGTCAGTATGGGCACCAACGTGAGGTACGTTGGAATTGAAAAAATTTATATTAGGCATAGTAAAAAGTTTAGTAATATAACACAGTTTAATGATACCTTTATCTAGAGTTATTTAGTACAAGAAAATGAAGTTATTGACCCTGGACAAGGAGGAACAAAGAAACGTAATAGAGTAAAAAAAAATGAAAAAGCTGCTGTTGTAGGTAAATTTATTTAATAAACAAATCATTTAATGACTTGAACAGAATGCTAAGCAAAAATTACTTGATCTATTCAATTTTTAATTAAATAGAGAAAAGGTACGCATATGATAATGAAAAAGATTGGCTTTGGATCGAATTTGTTGCAGTTCAATTCGTACTTCGACTTCATGTACAAACAATGATTCAAGATATGAGAGTTACTCCACAGCTTGAGGTAAGTTGAGTTGCTTTAAAAATAAAAAGTAATACAACTTTTTCTTAAGTTATTTCATTACTAAATCATTAATGTACAGCATGTTTGCAAACAATTATGGATAATGTACGTTAATAAATTCAATAACATCGATAAAATCCGATCAAAAAATACTCCTGCGGTTCAAACAGAGTCAATGGATGTTGATGTCGATAATAATGGTAATTCTCCAAATACACAATATCAAGAAGAAGAAGAGAAATATGATCAAGATGATATTGAAGCATTGTTTGAAATTCCTCCAAGCTCCTCGGATGAAGATTATGGTGAATTTGGTGATGCTACGACAACTAGAAAAAAACATAAAATATCAACAAGAAAAACTGGACATGAAGAAATTATAAATGTATTAAGAGTACAATATGTTTTAGCTATTTTACATCTTGGTTGTGTATGGTTAAGATTACCTATATTAATTGCCGATTTAAATCGGTAAGTGATCTAATTATATTTGAGACTAGGCGAAATTTAAATATACGCGTGTCTGAATTTTTTTTTGATTTAGGTGGATACATAATAATACTTTACAATTTAATTCGGCACGTAAACATTTGCCTAATAATATAAAATTACATCTTGGATCTCGAATTAATAGACTCGAACCTAAAGTTAGTTATTCGTTCTTTAATTCTAAACTTTCTACGGAAAGCTTTGTAATGTTAACGATCAAACCTTAACATATTTATAGTATTTAATAACATGTAAAAGGTTATTTGGCTTAGAAGCGAAATTTCTAGATTTTTATAAAAGTGAATACGGAATATGTTTTCCAGAAATTAATGCACCACTTGTACTTTATCGTTACATTAAAGATTTAATGTTACCAGGTATCAATTATATCTTACTTTATTACAGTTACAAATTTTAAACAAGATTAATAACTAATGTTTGGTTATTTATTAAATATATAGTGGAATTTTATGTTGCTTCTAAAGAACTTGCACAATTAATTAACTTAAAACTTTTTTATGAATATAATTTAAATTATCGACCCCCAACATTATTAATGGCGATTGTTATTATTATTACTAAAATGGTTTATGGTTTAGACGAAAATAGAAGGTTGGTATCAATGTAAGAATTTTTTTGTTGTATTATTATCTTTTTTAAAAAAATCTTTGTTAGGTTTCCAGGGGAAAATGATCAATATGCTAAATATTTCCCTTCATTTGAAAGTTGGATAAAAGCTTTAAGTGACAGAAACGAAGCAGAATTTAAAAATGAAGTTCCTAGTGATATATCGTGAGTCATTTAGTTTACGTTTTAAATATAGATACCAGGATTTCCTAATTATTTAGTATTATTATTTGACTAAAGCGATGTAAAAGAATGGATGGATATGAATCCAGATCAGTACATTCAATTTTGTGCTGACTTATTGGGAGACATAGATCGAGTGCCAAAACCACCTGAAAGGTCAAAAACGTCTCATCATATTGAACAAGAGAAGAAGTACACAGGTGCATAAAATCTTTAATTACACCGTCTTTTTTTACTATTGAACTAATTTAATTCGAAATTTTTTTTTTTTATAGAAATTGATGAAAGATCAAAACCATTTAAGATACTTAATGAGAAAAAAATTGTACAGGAAATTAAATCAAATAAATTTGAATCTGATTTGAACTTACTTATGGAAGAAAAAAGAGAATCAATCGATTTCAGAAGAAAAGGAGCACCTTCACTAGAAAAAATTTCTCCCGAAGAAAAACTTAAAGTGCAATTTGAAAAATCGGAACTTGCAGAAAATTTTCGAATGTTAAAAACTAAAGATTTGGATAAAGTATATAAAAACCTTAGTTCAGCTAAGCCTATTGATGATGAATTAAAAATATTGTATAATACGGCAGATTTCGATCGTAATGAATATAATCAATCAATATCATCTAGGGATATCCATCCTTCTGTACAACTTGCCAATACTAACATTAGTATTGTGAAAGATGATGAAAAAATAAAGTTACCAAAGCCTTTAGATATCTTACGCCGTAGATATTCAACTTTTTTATTTAAGAAACCCGAAGATCCTAAAGATTCAAGATTGTTTTTTGGAGAAAAATATACTGCTTATCAAATTCCGAATTCTAAGTCTGATTATGAAAAAAAAGTTCAATTATTAGGAGATTACCATGAAGATTATGAGAGAGTTCTAATCTTTGCTTCTAATATAATCGGAGAAACCATTGATGAATTACAAAATAATATTATGAAAATCGAGGTTGATTTATTAAAAACTATCGAAAAAGAAGGATTATGAATAATTATCGTCATAAAAAATAATAAAACTATTATGTTCAAGTCTTTTTTAAGAAATTCATTATCCATTCGTTTTATTTATTTTTTAAAATTAAAAGTATTAATATTTTTTTAGTTCAACTAATATGTCTATAATAAATGTAAATATCTTAATTATCTTAATTATATAAAATTAATTATCAGATTATCAGGGATATGAATTATGAAATAATGCTAAAATCTAAACATATACAATTGACAAAATACACGTTCGCACTAATATAAGTATTATTGTTTTGGTATCAAATAATGATCCAAAAAATTTATATATTTACATTAAACTGAATTTTCCCAAATAAAAACATTTACACAAAAATAAAAGTGGATTTTTCAAATTAGATATATATTTCGTTTTTACCTGGTTCTTTACCGCATTTACCATACTCTTCATTGAAAGTAACTTGATCTTTGTTGCCACGCAGAATGGCTCATTGGATAACCACCGTATTGTGGATAGTAAGGATACCCATAAGTTGGAGGATAACGTTGTGAAGGATGATAATAAGGAAGAACATGCGATGTTGGTCTTTGATAAGTCGTTTGATAATTAGTAGGCATAACTTGAGATGTTCCATATGACATTCGCATTTGAACTTGAGCACGAGGATAGGTCATTGAAGCAGAAATTGGTAATGGATGTGAAGTAGATGAAGTAGAATGATGTAATGGTTGCTGAGACATTGTTTGAGGTACTGAATGTGGTACTTGTGATAATACATCTTCGGATTTCATTTGTGTTGTTGACCCATTTAAATCATTCCTTGTATACTCAGCTTCCATATCTTCTGATGATTTTTCTACTCCAGAGAAAGTACTAAAAGCATCACGAGAAACCTCGTTGGTATGATAAGCAAAAGATTTATCCGGTGGCAGCATACCTTTAAAAAATTTTTCTTTTGTTGGTAAATTATCCATAGTATATTCTATAGAATCAAATGACACAATATCAGAAGGCGCTACTTCCGATATTATGCTAGCAAGTTTATCTCGTAGCTTATTTGCTATCATGAGAAAAGGATCAGAAGGTTAAATGAGCAAAATATAAATAAATAAATATGAAATATAAGAAGATTCATACCAAGTTCTCTTTCTTTTATAGAAATAACATTTGGATTATGTTTAGTTAATCTTTTTTCTTGCATTAATTGTAATTTCTTAAAGATTTCTACATTTTCATCTAAAATTTTATCAATGCCGGCTTTTCCATTGTTTACACACTTATACAATAATTCCAAATTTATGTTTTCAAATAATTTTTCATCATCCATAGTGTTGTTTTCTATAAAAATATCATCTCGTGAATCGTTTTGTTTGCTTAATGAGGCAAATTCAAAACTTTCTATTTGGAAAATTTTTTCACCTGAAATGTTTGTAGTGTTTGAAGTAATTTTAAGACTATCCATTTGGCTAACTTCTTCACCTGAATTGTTTTGCTTATTTGGTAAGGTAGTTTCAAGACTTTCCATTTGACTCGTTTCTATACCTGAATTATTTTGATTGTTTGGTACAGTAGTTTCAAGATTTTCCATTTGGCTCATTTCTTCATTTGAATTGTTTTGTTTGTTTGATAAGGTAGTTTCAAGACCTTCCATTTGACTCGTTTCTTCACTCAAATTGTTTTGTTTGTCTGGTAAGGTAGCTTCAAGGCCTTCCATTTGACTCATTTCTTCATTTGAATTGTTTTGATTGCTTGGTACGGTAATTTCAAGACCTTCCATTTGACTCATTTCTTCACTCGAATTATTTTGTTTATTTGGTAAGGTAGTTTCAAGACCTTCCGTTTGACTTATTTCCTCATTTAAATTGTTTTGTTTATTTGGTAAGGTAGTTTCAAGACCTTCCATTTGACTCACTTCTACACTTGAATTGTTCGGTTTATTTGGTAAAATATTTTCAAGATTTTCCATTCGACTCATTTCTTCATTTGAATTGTATTTTTTGTTTAGTAAAGTAGTTTCAAGATCTTCCATTTGACTCATTCCTTCATTTAAATTGTTTTGTTTATCTGGTAAAGTAATTTTAAGACCTTCCATTTGGCTCGTTTCTTCACCTGAATTGTTTTGTTTGCTTGATGAAGCAATTTCAAAACTTTCTGGCTGATTAGTTTCCTCAGGGTCAGAAACTACAACATCCTTATCGGATAATTCTTCCTCACTTAAATCCGAGTCATCCGAATCATCTAATTCATTAATATTTTTTGAGATACGTAAATGTTTTTTATAAGAACGCGTCAAAATCGTATCTTCGTAAGATAACATTGCGGCACTCGAATCGTAAATTGGTGCGAATGATGCGTATGCCTTATACTTGTGGAATTTAACTGACATTGGACGTAAATATAATAAATTTTTTAGAAAAGTATTAATTGTCTAATTGAAATATTGATCAAATACTAACCTCCTGGGACTTTGTGTTGATCAAACATAGGCAATTCAAATTCATGATTCACATGTTTTGGAAGGATCGAACCAAGTGTTGGAATTTCTTCTTCATTCATGGATTGCGAAGGTACTACTGCAATTTCTTGCAAATCACCGACTTTTAAAAAAAAATTCAAAACAAATATTAACGGTAAAAAGTTTTAATCAACATTTTTAACAGACTAAATTTTGAAATAATAAATAGTTCACATTGTCGTTGACGACATTATTTGTAAATTATGGTTTTTTTAATTATACATGTGAAAGTGTCGCTTTCAAAAATCAGATGGGTTTGTGAATAAATTCCAAATAATAAAAATAATAATAATCACCTAATTGGAAAGAGTTATTTCCTTGTAGCTTTCCAATTGCACTACTTGAAAATACATGTCCATCTAAAGTTGGCTGAACAAGTGCAACTTTTCGGTGTCTTTTTGTAGCTGATTTTTTTTCCGGGAAAATTATATATGTTAACTTATGAACTTAAAGATGTAAAGAAATAAAGTAATAGCTTTACAAACATGTGCCTTTTGTTGAGTCAAAATTGTCGTCATGATCACAAAGTTGTCTTATACCACTTGGCAATTCCCCGTAGGCTTGTTCAAACAGCCGGTCCCCAAATTTAATAAATTTTATACCAGCATTATATTTTTCGGGATTAGCTTCTATAGCATCGTTGCATGTACAAGTAAAATCATCCTATCAAGGAGATTCTTAGTAATGCACATATTATATAAGA
Organism: Oehlia diaphana; assembly: GCA_003833135.1. Lineage (NCBI taxonomy): Eukaryota > Fungi > Glomeromycota > Glomeromycetes > Glomerales > Glomeraceae > Oehlia > Oehlia diaphana. Next base: position 24,364 of record QZLH01001460.1, read on the forward strand.
ATTATGTAAGAATCATACAAGAATAAAAATTCTCTACCTGAAATTCACTCAGACATTTGTATGCACGTTTAGAAATTTTAGTTCGAAAGAGGTTTGGGTTTAAAATTTGACCATTATTTCTCTTACACCCTATTTTCTTTGCACTTTGCAAAATTTTATCGGAATCATACCTATAAGAAGAAAGGTTTAAATTATAAACCATTCCCTTTTTTTTGAATTGAACAATCTAGTTATTATAACTTACATTTCTAATATATCCATTAATTTATTCATCAGTGTCAGAAATTTCTGGTAATCACTATACTCTATTACAAAGTTTCCGATTATCATTTGTGTTCCTCTAATTTCTATAACATCTTTAAAATTGTCAATAATCATTTCGATGTTATTATAAATGATGTCCTCGATGATCGAACAGTCTTCTTGTTTATGGATTTTATTCACAATTTCATCAACATTATCAATGCCATTCTTAATACCAGGTTGGACTATATCCCTACTTTCAATTCCATTTTGCAAAGATTCCAGATGAATACTATTTCTTCGAACACCATTATGAGTTGAATTATTCTCCAATTTAATCCCCATAATTTCAACATTGGATTGAACATCATTATCAATATCGAATTGATTATTGTTATATTCACCCATTGTTGAAAGTTTTGCTCGTTTAGATGGACTCGAAACCGATTCGTTATTTTCTAACTTTATAGAATCCACTATATTTGAATTTGAGTATGAAGGTGATAATCGTCTATCAATTTCATCATCTTTCTCGAGCGTATCAGTTTCATTGTTTGATCTTCGCTTTCGCTTCATATCAAACGCGAATAATTTTTGCTGTTCAAACTCGGCATTTTGGCTCCTTCTTGAACGTGTAGTAACTGCAGGTTTTCGTATTTGGGCAGATGTCGATGCTATTGACGCGCAACATACTTTAAAATTACGTCATCGAAAAAATTGAACAATGATAATAACCCCATTATTTGGTAAATTTTGAAAATTCACTTACATGAACTAGTTCTTTGATGCTGTCTCTTTACCATTATTGTTCTTAAAACGGTATGTAATCCTAATCGTAAAGAATTTCAAGTATTTTAAAGACGCAGGAAATGCTTTACGAAGAGATAAAAATATGATTCAGAGTGGTTCGATAATGTTAGTGTCTATACAAAAGTCGACCCGACTTTCGATCACGAATTCAAATACGAACTAATAACGGGAATATTTAACATAGAATTTGAAATCCGCCGGTTACCAATTAATATAAATGAACTCTATTTCGGGATCTGATTCGCCGAGACAAAATAACAATAAGATCAGCAGAGGATGTACAACCGTAGTGCAAAGATTTTGGTCCTTCCGAATTAGGTAACATATGAAAAAAATTTTTTAAATTGGTATGATTGGTATGGATAATTTTTAGCCAAATTTGGTGCAACAATATAATTTTGCCCGAAATTATCTAATGGTTGCTTAAATATATCTTTTAAAAAAAAAACAAAAAAAAAAAAATGGTTCGTTCGTTATTAATTAGTTCTCAAAAATTAGTTAAGTCAATTTCACGACATACTGTTGTTCCAGCAAATAATTTAAAGAGACAAAATCCGATAATAAATTCAACACGATTAAAGATTTTTTATTCCGCTACAGCGATAAATACAACCACCAAAAAGTCTCAGCCACTACCGAGGCCTTTACCCGAAATTAAAAATAATACCACTCAATATGTCATTTTTGGAATAATTGGTGTCAGCTTTTGGGTTGGAGCTATAATTGCTTCATTTAATTATCAACGCTTGAATAGTAGCACTGTACAAGGAAGTCTGTTTAATTTAAAATATCATCCTAAAGCTTTAGAATTATTGGGGAAAAATATTAATTTCACTTCTGGTTTACCTTGGATTAAGGGAAGCATTAATCATTTAAAAGGCAAAGTAGATTTTCAATACACTGTTAAAGGTGATAAAGGTAATAAAAAAAACAAAATGAATATTTATTTATTGTATTATTACGAATTAATTATAATATCCTACTATATTAGGAAAAGGAACTGTTCATTTTCGTTCTATCCGAGATTTACATGATCGTGAATGGAAAATTACAGAATTTACTTTAACTACTGAAGATGGAATAATTGTTCCATTGAATTTGGATGAATCATTATTGAATAGCTTAAAGTAACAAGCAATTTTGGTTTTTATTATAACTCATTCTATCTGAATACACAAATCAATGTGTTCGTTGATTTCATCTGCTTTGATTGAGTTATCCCCGCAAATTGGACATTGTACTGTAGATATTTTGAACGAAGAGGCTTTATTGTTTATTGTTATGTTTCCACGAGACTTTTCAGTCTCATCATCAAAAATTTGTATTGGTATGTTAATATTACTTCCTTGTTTCACTGTTGATGATTCAAAATAATCGAGAATACTACGTGCTTTTTTGCTAGGATCTTTTTCATCCCGTCCTCCATCGTTCCATTTATCCAATATCACATTGTCCTTGCTTATTTCATTTTCTATTTTACGTTTGCTTTTTTTGCCTTTACGTCCTTTTTTTTCCGAATGTTCTTCTTCCTTTTTGGGAGGTTCGGATACTTTAATAAATGTACCACCACAAGTTTCTTGATGAGTCTCAAACCAAGGGTCCGCTTTTTGCGGTTTTCTTTAAATATAATAGTATTTTAGAGTGTTGAAAGATAAATTCCTTTTTTTTTAACTAAGTTAGCTACCTATTCATCGAACGTTTAACAATTCCATAATATGGTGGCTTATGTTGGCATGGTCCCTGAAATCAATATCAAATTAGGTTTACCGACCAGTATTCAAGACCATGTTCCTCATTAATAAAAAAACTCACATTACATTTCCAAACGTGTGTCTTGTAATAATTGACTTCATCATGAAAATTGTGATAAACTGTAATATTCGTTCCAGCTGCAGCGTTTATGCGATGCATATGCTTATGAAATTCTGGACCGTGTCCAGCTTATAAGGAAAAAGTTTTTTAAGAATACAATTAATGTAAAGTAATATAATTATGAATATACCTACAACGATCTTGAATATTATGCGTGACAAAAAGATAAGCGTGAATCATTTCATGTAATAATGTATCAATCATGTCCGATTGTGGGCGAAATTTCAATAAAGGTTCGCTCATTCTTATACAAATATAACCGCCGCTTTGATACTCGCATAAACCTGCACACTTTTAAATTACAAAAACAATTAATCATAAAGCACAAATCTTACGTGTGACGCGTCATTCATAAGAATTTGCTAAAATTGATTCGTACTAATGTCATTTTCTTTGACCAACGAACTTCTACTCTACTTAGTTGTCCCCAAAAATATTGTTGATTAAACGCAAGAAAAAGTTTATGAAGGTCAGGATTGGGATCTGAAGGATCAAAATCTACTAAGTCTATTCATAAAAATATAAATTGCGATAAATCATTTTTATTTGTAATAATTTCAGGAATTTTATCAATAAAGAAAGTAATATCTCACCTGCATTATTATTTTCTTTAGTTCGTAAATAATCTTCGGCTTGTATTTTAAGTGCCAATTCTAACGAATCAGACTCTTCATGAAGTCTCTTTAATTGTAAAAATTCTAATTCTTTCTCCTCTTCTTCTTGTAATTTTTTAGCAAAAATTTCGTCTTTATCCATATATAATATTACTTTGCGAAAATTTCAGAATTCCTTTTTAGTAAAAAATACCGTGTTCGATCACGTGACTTTCTGAAAAATCGTTTTTTCCCAAATAAAACTTTTCGCCACGTATATACAGTATACCTTTCAAATTACATATAAAGGGTGTATTTCAGCCTGCTCTACAAGTTTATTCAGAGCAATGAGGTTTGAATACCCCGTTTTTGATTTATTTTGTTAAAATTTATTTAACCATTTTTAATAAGAGCGTCCTTATCCTAGATCCCCGGTTCAGGTTTCTTATTCTAGACCCCCGGGGTTCAGGTTTGACCCTCCTTAAATATGATTGGTTTAGACAAGGTTTAATCAGCCACCGAAATCCATTGGACAAGACTTATTTTTGCATAACATTTATCTTATACGATATCGATATAGTCGATATTCTATATACGCGTAAAGTTCTATATACGCGTAATAATCATCTTAGAAAAATTTTCAATAAATTTTTTTTATAATATATACATTAATACGCGCGTAACATTTTTATCTTAGAAAAATTTTCATAAATTTTTTTTATAATATATACATTAATACATTTTTATCTTTATAAT